>JARFIW010000324.1:0-50614 GCA_036346225.1 Platerodrilus igneus | reverse complement strand
ACCATACATTGAATTTCCCATAAGGAGGAATTGAGGGTCAATTTAGGTTACGTTTAACCAACACCCTGTAGTAGGTAGTTTATGGGGCTGCTGACGCCTCATTTACACAAGAATCCCTCATTCCCACACTCATTTCCATCTGCCTCCCTAGCTCATCTTTCGAGATAAATCTATCTTGTGTGGTATCAATTAATATTAGATTTTTTTCAGCTACCCGAATTTTTAGGAATTTTTTAGATAGCATCATCCCCAAGGGAGCTACCCTCATTTTAAG
The DNA here is from genome assembly GCA_036346225.1 of Platerodrilus igneus. Lineage (NCBI taxonomy): Eukaryota > Metazoa > Arthropoda > Insecta > Coleoptera > Lycidae > Platerodrilus > Platerodrilus igneus. The sequence goes on along the minus strand of JARFIW010000324.1, from coordinate 50,340 downwards.
ATTTTTTGCTGGTAGCAGATGTTAAGTTGGAAACTTTATTGGAGGAACTACCAGATATATTGCAGGAACTCAAAAAGATTATTACTATCTTTTTGACATGGATGTAACCCAAGATTTTGCTGGCATATTTAGCAAGATGGAGATGTGTAATTATTTAACTACAAACCATGACTATTGGTATAAGGGCGAATACGAAGAAAAGTGTAATATTATAGTTGATGACGATAAAACTGCGGGAATTGATTGTTTAACATGGCTAACAACCAATGCAAGAATTAAGATATACAACAAATTTGTGTGTCAGATAACAAGTCCTGGTGTTAATAAACAACTTGGCAATCATATACTAGATTTTTACGTTGTCCAGATGTACGTTTAAGGAAAACATTTACGTCTACTTTGGCCAAAGAACATGGTATTATGCGATTGGAAGCGACAATATACAACTGTACAATTGGAAACTAAGTCAGTGTGGAACGGGTGTATAATCCCTTAAAAGACTGTCTAACCTTATTGGAATATAGTAAATTATACTTCATAAAGGTGCCAATGTATTCGGTACCACTTGCCAAAATGTGGAGTAAGCTATCGGACGAGCTACAAAATAGCTGCTGTTTAGTGTATAATAACCTACTACGGTACGTGTATTGGGGAAATGGCAATACAAAGAAATTGACGGGCTTGCAAATTAAGTTTTGCGAAAAAACAGAGGAAAGGGAAAAATTGATAAAGTATGTGCTTTGGGCTTTTAGTTTTAACTATTTACCTGTAAATTATTTGGAGATAGTAGGGTAGGAAGACAGCCAAGATAAAATAAAAATCTTACACAAGTGCTACATTAAAGCAGGTAGTACATATTTTTCACAATCTGCTACACCATATTCTACAAAAAGAAATAGTCATTTCGAAATTGGGGTTGATAAATACGCCTAACATTTGCCCAGGAGTTGTACGACAACGCGTAAATATTGGTAGTAAATTCTATCCGTTTACGCTAAAGGAAATTGCCTCATTATGCATGCCGTACGCTGTAAGTGGAAGGAAAAGACAACTGGAATTGGAGGAAATGAATGCAAAAAGGGCGAAAATTGGACTACATAGGAAACACTGCGACAATGCGCGAACAATACAAAGATGTGTTAGACAAAGAACATCTTATTAGAAAAAATGAGGAAGAATTAAAAGATTGTTTTATGTGCCGATGGACTGACTTAGATGCATCCGGGTTCTACAAGCTATATGCATTTGCGGTTAGTAAGAAAGACTCGTTTAGTTATGTCGGCGTTTTTTCGGAAAAAGATGATACTAAATCCGCATACTTTTTAAAAGGTTATTCTAAAAACGTATTTATCAAAATGGTAGATAACAAAGACGAACTATGGAATGCGGGTTTCGTAACCTTAGCGTACACGACACGCAAAGGGGTTCCGCTAAACATTGTATATTTGTCTAGTAAAGAACCTTTCGGATCATTTAAAACCGAGGGCCCTACAATCTATAACAACCGTTTATTTTCAAAAGCGGTGGACATGCAACTACGTAATAGTGAGTGGGAAAATAAAGACCCCCCTCCAATACCAACAAGAAGAAGTTGATCAAGCTAACAAGATACATATGCAGGATATAGTGGGAGAACCGCGATTAAAAGATTGTCACAAGCTGCAAGAATTACACGAAGGAATGGATCTGGTTGTCAGTGGAATCAAAGACTTTATATATAGAGGCAAACTTCGATACCTTTTGCAATTCGAAAACCTAGACGGTCTCTATGTATCAAACTATTGCCTAGAAAAGGAGATAGAAGGACTTGGGTGTCGATTTAAATTTTAAGCTGCGAATAAAATTAGATAAAATTAAAACCACTCCAAACAAACATAAAGAAAGGACTGTCTTTTTTGTATAACTTTGTATTAAAATTAAGTTTTTATGACTCCATGGTTGGTATTAAATGTTTTTAAATTTTGTTATGTATAATGTCAGAATAAACATTTTTAGAATAGTATTACATTGTTCTTTATTTATAAAAGGCTATAACGTCACCACAAAATAGCAGTCGCACAGAGAGGAGTGCGCATGGGTAGGAGCGCGCATGGACAGGGGTGCGCATGGACAGGAGTGCGCATGGGTAGGGTTGCGCATGGGCAGGGGTGCGCATGGGCCGATAGTTTTTGTTTAACAAATAGTAGGAAAGATACGTTAGGTGTTAGTGTGTGAAAGCCCATCGGATCGTTGGATTCAAAAAGAACGGTGCGGTGGAATGTATGGTGGTTCCCGTTAGATTAATCAAAAGTGGTCAAACGATCGTATTAGATGTTTAAATATGCGAAAGTGTAAAAGCCTACATGAGCAAAATTTACTTATCAGACAAAAAAGTGCGCGATGTGCTATACTTTTAAAGAAAGTATAGAATGGTGCTTTGCAGCAGTCCTGGCAGTAAAAAAGGCTACTGACTTTTTCAAGCAACTACAAGAATAGCAGTAGCACAGAGAAGGGGGTATGCATGTATTATACGCCGCACTGTTACTATAAAATATTTTAGTTTACCGGTAGCTCAAACGTGTAATTGATCACGACTTATAGATCCCTCGTAAGTTTAAAAATTCTGAGACTATTGTCGTTTGAAAAATGTTTGGAAATTATCAGAACGGGAGCGCGTCGAAGTATAAGTTGGATGGATGATTCACCGAGTTTTTTCTACCTTTTACAATGGAATCGGAAGTTGACAGACAACGAGCATTTAATTCTCTATTTGAGTGGTATCTAGTACTTACCGGTTCTAGAAATGATTACGTGCTACCGACCGCTATGCGGAAGATTTGGTTCTAGGAAATGAGCAACCTACGAAAGCACAGAATACTCGGTATTAATGCTAATTAGTTTAGTGACCGCGTTTGTGCACTCTTCGAGTGTCTTCGGCAATCTTCGATTGTTTCCAAACAAAATATTCAAACCTGCCGTTTCCGAAAACATGACGTAGAAGTTATTTAAAATTAAATTGTGTAACATTATTTTGTAATGTTAACGATTAAATAAATTAATTAATTAAAAATTCAGTAACTTGAATAAAGTATAGACAACAATTCCCACAATAAATTACTTCACATTCAGTCGGGCTCCCTTGTAATAAAAGACCACATTTACCGATAGCTTCGGGCTAGTAAATTCCAGCGGCAGGTCATCATTTAAATCTCGTAAGTCAAATACAATAAACCTCTTAAAAGTTTAGTACCTTTTTAGCGTAAATAAAGAAAACCAATTTCAGTTTGAAAAGCTTAACCTTCTGAATACTTTCGTTGATTTACAGCGGATTATAGGAAACAAAACATTATAATAGCGGACACTATTTCCAATTTGATTTGTTCAAATATTACAAGTAATCTTAAGTAGTCTGGAGACATCCATTGTATTTAAAATCCATTTCGGCTCAAGTAGGTTAGCCGGTCTTTGTTAATGCCAGACTACGGCCGCCATAGGTAGATTCCACATTGCCATAATTCAGAAATTCGTAGAAGAAAAAAGATAATATAAATTCTTGGGAAAATAGTTGCTTCCGTGATTCTCATCTAAAAAGGGGTTGGATTTGGTTTCTGAAATTTTGTTTTGTGGGAGGTTCTGTTCAGTCATTGGATAACAAAAAATGACGTACATAATTATTAGGATAGGGATTTAGTCTATATATTTGAAGGCTTTGGCCAAAGACAGGAGTTCTTCCAATGGGGCCGACGGTGGTCAAGAAGTAGAGAGAAACATAGTTTGCGGGTAGCGTTTCTCTGGCATGACATAGAATAGTACACTTCGTATCACGTTAGCAAAAAAAATTGGAAAGAAGTGTTACTCTTCCAGTTTCGCGAGGGTTATGCCCATATGTCGCGGATTTATAGTGATGCAAGATAAATATTTAAAAACTTCTATGGCGTGTGACGCACAAGTAAGTGATATTGTCAAAATTCTGCCGAGTTCGTGTGCCAGTCAATTTTCTTAAACATTACAAACAGAAGCAACAAGCGAGATTCTCTTCCCAAATTTAAGAACTGTTCTACGTTGGAAAACATACCCTCAAACATTGGACAATTATTAGTAAGTAAGTCTTTATAGTTAAGTAGCATGACCAATTTTTAGTTAGTTTATTTGTTAGGACGTTTTGGCCATAAACCGTAGGATTAATTTAGTGTACGATTTATAATATAAGTTTCTTTCATATACAAGTGTTTGATAACTACTTATGTATTCAAAATTTTCATAAATTCCATAGTCACCTATTCACTTAAATTTCTAAATCAATGAATGTAAGAGGTTCACGTTTATTGCTCTGTGAATTAAATAGTTTTGTTTGCCGTTGATTAAGTCAATAGTTTTTTCCTTATTTTTTTATATAAGTAGTAAAAAGTGAGGAATTGATTAAAAGAAACAATTGTCCTCCTTGGGATGACAAGTCTCTCAAGGTTTTGTACGAACATTTGGACATTCTCGACTTGTCTGGCGCCCTTGGCAATTGTCATTAAGCCACAATATTTTACGAAAGGTAAGTGCCACATTTTTGTAGTATATTATAAATTAATTTAACCCTTTTTTTCAAAATTTCAACCCTCTATATGATCCACGACCTTCCGCTAGCTGGTGCCGGTGACCCCCCTTTAATTTTTGTTTTACAGGCCGCCCCCATTTTATAATTTGACTGGAAAAGATACACTTAGTAGCTTTTCCGCCTGTAACAATTTTGTTTATAGTAGCACTGCATCTTCTACCGCACGACTTGCAACCAATTTGTGTGCGTGTTCTACCACCCTTTTGGATTTTTAATATGCATGAGATGCGATTGTTGATCCGTATAACATGGAAGGCGTTTCCGATGTTCCTACTAACTGCATTCGCATCATGGACGATGCGAACCGGGTGCATGCATTGGTGCTAAATGTACTGGACGAGTAGCAAAAGTTGGCAAAAGATAACATCATTTAGTTCCCCGCTAAATCCTTAACATCGTTCGGCCGTTTTCGGAAACCTTCGGTTTGCATTCTATAGGGTACATAAAGCAGGTACGCTAGAGTAAACTTTTTAGTTATAAGTTAGTTCACTTACAAGTTTAACCAAAGTCCTATACTGCGCATTTTGTTTTGTACTAAAATGGTACCTGCAAATGTTTTTAAATGCAACTCTTGCGGTGATTCCTATACCTGGAAGAATGCTCTCAAACGGCAGCAGAACAAATGTTGTGGTGCAACATCGTCTACGGCTAAGCTTATACATCCGTCAGCAGCAAAGTACTTAAACTGTATGTCTTGCGGTATTGCTTTTACGAGAATGGGCAACTTACTGCGACACAAGAAAAAACCGCACGGTATGTCATTAAGCCGTAAACGTTCAGCTCCGACAGCAGTTAAAGGGTCCGGGTAGCTGAAAAAATTCTAATATTAATTGATACCAAACAACATATATTTATCTCGAAAGATGAGCGAAACAAGATAGAAAGTATGGTATGACATTAAAAGCGAGTAGTGGTACGGTGGCGGTATGATTACTAGAAGGTATGTGTGTAACTTTGTAAGGGGTGGTCCTATTTTAAATCTGTTTACAGATTCGGATTATACATAAAATTCTAGACTAATTTGATGTATCGCGTGGTTAAAAAATCTATAAGGACGGTCAGAAGGGATGATGCTATCTGAAAAATTCCTAGAAATTTGGGTAGCTGAGAAAAATCTAATATTAATTGATACCAAACAAGATAGATTTATCTCGAAAGATAAGCTAGGGAGGCAGGTGGAAATGGGTGTTGGAATAAGAGATTCTGGTGGAAATGAAGCGTCAGCAGCCCCATAAACTACCTGCTACAGGGTGTTAATTAAAAGTAACCTGAATTGACCTTCAATTCCTCCTTATGGGGAATTCAATGTATGGTACAAAAATGACCAGAACGGACCTTGGAGTCTCTTTATGGGATTTAACATGGAAAAATTGCACCTTTTGTCCTAGAACGAAGGTACCTTATCTACTTACAGCCCTGTTTATTTCTTTTTATCTATTTTCTACGTTCCCTCCTATAGCTATCTCTTTGATCTTATCTATTACTTGTTTATATTCCTCTTTTACCTCACTATCATTAAGCTTACCTAGATCCCATCCCTCTCTCTTTTAACCTTTCGCAATTTTTTGAATTTTAAGTTACACTTCATTTTAACTAAGTTATGATCGCTATCTATGTCAGCCCCTGGATAACTACTACAGTTTTTAACTTGGTTTCTAAATCTTTGTTTCACTAAAATATAGTGTATTTGGTGTGTAGTCCTATCACCTGGCGCTTTCTAGGTATATCTTCTTCTAACATGTTGTTCGAATAGGGTGTTTACAGTTACTAATATATGTTCCTAGTAAAACTCAACTAATCTTTCTCCTCTATCATTTCGTATACCATACCCAAATTTTCCTACAATTTTTCACTCACTACCTTCTACCACTGACGCATTAAAATAGCCCATAACTATTAAATTCTCATCTCCCTTTACTTTTCTCACTATACTATTTATATCCTCGTATACCTTTTTTACTTCCTCATCTTTGTACTGAGTTGGTGGCGTAAACCTATATTAAAACAGTGTCTGTGGGTTTCGTACTCAATCTAACTGTAATTATTCTATCACTAAATTGTAAGTACTCTTTAACTTTACGTTTTAATCTTTTACCTAACACTATTTCTACCCCTGTCTGTCCATTAGTTGAAAAAGTTGTAATTATTCTATAATTATATTTCCAAAAGTCATTACTATCTAGCCCTCTCACCTCACTAATACCTAAAGTGTCCAGCTTTCCTTTTCTCATTTCGACTAATAAATTCGTTAACTTATCTACTCTAAGTAATTGTCTTACATTCCAAGTCCCTATCACTAAATCGGACTGTTGTTTTATATTCTTACGATGACGAGCCCCAAGTACCCCCTCCCGGAGATCCGAATGAGGGAGTATTTTATCTCCGGACAAGAATTTTACTTGTGAGCTCTCCATCATATATATTTCGTGTTTTAGGCCACGCACACCTGGGAAATATTGTGGTAGGTTCCCATATCTTTCCACAACGCAGCTTTTAAAGATTTTAGCAAAAAGCCGTATCCGTCACGGCCAACCCCCAACAAGCTTGTAAATTATTGAGGATCGCCGGAGACCAACCGACCTTCCTCCAATATTTTTTAGTCAGCAAGGCTGCTGCCCCTTGCTGCGCCTTTTAATCGCCTTTTACGATAAGCAGGCTTACTATAGTAGTATTCTTTATCCCCTACTATAGGGATGACGAAAAAAATAACTGTACTTAAATCTGATGATTATTATAAGCAACTACGGTATTGGTTTTGCAATATTCTCAACTAATGTTAATTGTACGAAAGAATTTACTGGAAAACTATTAATTCAACAGATGTTTAAGTGTTGGGGAAGCCTTGGTAGCCACAGGCTGCTTAACCCCATTCACATACCACTGAATCTTGGTGAAATAGGACCTATAATTAAGAAACAACAGAAGGGGAACGAACTGTATCTAGGCTGTGAGAATTTCAGGGAACTGTGTAGGCTAACTCAGAACCTAAATAAGTGGAAGTACGCACGCGTCCAACCGGTTTCAAGACAAAAAACCTAATGACAAAAAATAATTGTACTTAAATCTGATGATCATTATAAACGAATGTTGATTGTGCGAAAGGATATACTGGAAAACTATTCATTCGGCAAATATTCAAGTGTTGGGGAATCTTGGTAGCCGCAGGCTGCTTAACCCCCTTCACATATTACTGAACATGGGGAAAATAGAGTATATATTTATAAACAATAGAAGGAAAACCGAACTGCATTTAACAAGAAAGGGCAGTGACCATGTTCGAAGACAACAAACATGAAAACAAGGAGCACAGCACAGTATGTCTAAGAAATAGGGGCAGTAGGAGAAGCAGACAAAAAACGGTAGAAGCTTTTTGGAATGTTGTGCTTCAGTTGTACGAGGATGATAGTGTGGACAGACAAAGTTAATAACAAAGAGGTTATAGAAATAGTAGGGGAATAAAGATATCTGTGGAAAAAAATAGGAGAAATGGAAGGGCAGGATACGTTCTAAAGTATTTTTGGGAAATAGTACAAGATATATTACATAGAGAGATAGGAAAAAAGGCCTAGTTCAGACTATTGCACACAGATAGTGAAAGATGGCAGACTGTGGAAATGTGTAGGTTAGCACAGAATAGGAAACAATAAGGGTGCGCGTCTAACCAGTTCCAGGACTGAAGAGCTAATGATGATGACTGAGGTTTCCAATTTTTCTTTGAGTGTGACTCTATAGCGTTTTGAACTAGCACGAAATCCAATTCTTTTGGATTCCTATTCTACCTTTTTGTTTTGTTGTGGTATTCGGTGTGGACGATTTGTTTTACTTACTTTACTACTTTCTTCCTTGTCCTGCATGGAATACCGTAACAACGTACCTGCTTTGCATGCGGGCAGCACGTGTTCGAATCCTCCACGAGTCGATTTTCAACGAACTTCGTTCGTTTATGAAATCGATTTGTCGTCTGTCTGTCTGTCCGTCCGAGGCCTTTCTAATGGTCGGACATCAATGTGTGATACATCAATCGATTCAGCTCGGTGTCCTGAGCTTAAGTTTTGATGTCAGTTGAAATCGGGCCACGGGGACGCCGTGCCCCCGCGATATTCCGTCGGGAAAATTAAAATTTCAAATAGGTCCATAATGTGCGATACATATTTAGAATCCTCTGAAAAAACTGAATCGAAATATGATGCCCCCTTATTTACACACACACACACACAAACACACATACATACATACATACATACATACACACACACACATATATAGCTTTTAAAATATTTATTCAATAAAATAAAATATAGTAAAATGTCTCTTTTGTTGTTTATAAATTTTTGTATTTTATCTGAATACTTATAATTATTACAACATAATAATTTTAATTTCTTTAAATTGTTTTAAAGTAATTCTACATTTGGAAGTTCGTTGCGACAATGCCTTGCATTTTCAACTTGTTTTCCCTAAGAAAACTGTAGAGGTGGAGGTGCAAAGTGTTGTTTGAGGTAGAGGTGGAGGAGCAAAGAGCTGCCTCATGCCTTACACTTGCAGTACGTTAAAAGCAAAGGCAGCGAGATATCAAACAAAATGATGGCGACGGCGAAAATATACTGGGGTTTTAGGGGCGAATCGCTGAGGACGATTTAAGTCGGAGCAATTGAGCCGACAATGCTGTACGCAGCATCTGTATGGGCGGAAGGTTGTAAAGTTCGGTAAATGCGTCAATTGACGAAGATACAACGAATAACCGCTGTGAAGGGGGCGAGGGCGTACAGGACCACCTCCACGGAGGCGGTCCTGGTGATCAATAGGACTCTCCCTATCGATTATGTCGTTAGGGAGCTTACGAATAGAAGATTAATAGATATAGGGGAAGGATGCGAAATAATCGAAGATATTAATCTTGGTAATAGGGAGGTTGCAAAAAAGATCGTTGTATCAGAGTTAGATCACCCAGCCGATAGTAGAAGAATCGAGTTTATCGAAGGTGATAGAGATGCGACGGGTATTAGAATTTACACGGACGGTTCACGCATGGACGATGAGCAAGCAGGCACGGCGTTTATCGTATATAAGCAGGAAAGGGAAGTGTTTCGGTTTCAAACCTAACTCGCGAACTAGAGCACTATCTTCCAGTGCGAATTGGTAGCCATACGAAAGGATCTCGATTACGTAATAAACCATACGGGCAGAGACGAGTACTATATAATCAGTGATAGTAAATCGGCGCTGACGGTTTTAACAAATATGAACACCTCGACGGATTTCCAAGCGGACGTCTGGAGGGTAGCGCATACGGCGCTCGAGTTCCAACGTTTAAAGTTCTATTGGGTTAGGTCGCACGATGGTAACGTAAGAAACGATAGAACTAATGAATTAGCTAAAGAAACCGCGACGGGCGACTTTCGGATATCACATTCGTCGATACCGAGGTTTCTGATTAAAAGAAAGCTGCGCGAAAGGTCAATCCAACAATGGGAAGAGAGGTGGAACAACGCTACCACGGGCAGGTTGACCCACAAATTCATACCGAGCATTGTATCTAGAGATAAGATCGAGGTGAAGCTCGACCATAAAATGGTACAGCTGATGACTGGGCACGGCGCCCTGAAAGCGTATTTGCAAAGATTCGGTTTAACCGAAAACGACCGCTGCGAATGCGGCGAGGCCGCAGAAAGCACAGAGCACTTGCTCTTCGACTGTCCATTCGAGGTGGCAAATCGAGGGTTAGCTGATGTAAAATTAACTATCGTAGAATTAGCATGGCCAAAGAGCCTAGAGGAAGTCGGGGAAGTGGCTAAGTAGAAGGCGTTCTGGACAGCCTTTAACGAATTTGCGGGAAGGGTCGCAAGATTGGACGGTGATAATCGCGTGTAAATCGGAGGGAGGAGAGAGTGGGGTGGGATTGAAAAATTTATTTCGACTTGGCGTGAAAAATGATATGATGAGCATGATTTAACCGAAACCTCTATATTAATAATTAAAAAAAAAATTATAATAATAATTAACCAAAAGTCTAATATGCATGACTAACACCACTAAAACAATCACTGTCCCACCTTATATGTGCGGAAAATCGGAATCGGGAATAAACTAAAACAAATAAATAACAACAAACTAAATCAGAAAATTCTCTTTAATTTAAATCAGAAAAATAAATAAAGAAAATAAAATAGAGTGAAACCACCTCCCCTCGGACTTTTAAAGTGATACTGATTGTACCCCGAACGTTTAGTGCATACCCACCAGAACTTTAACAGTGCATATCCATCTCCCCTTAGCTGTAAGATTTCAATAGACGTCAGAAGATGACCTGATCTTCGGATGCTGGAGAAATTTATATACGAGGTAGAAATAAAATTGTGGCGGCTGTACTCGAATAAGCATAGACTTGTATTAATAGGAAGATTTTGAAATAATTTAACGAGTACTTTTTTTGCGTGTAATGACGCTAGCCATTATAATGCTTATACGAGTGCAACTGATAATTTGGGTGTTGCTTTTGCTAATTTATGCACTGCTACATGCTTTTGCTTATTTAGATATTTATTTATTTATTTATATATTATTTTATGTTTATTTTTATATTTAGATTATATTATACTTATTTTGTATTTATATTTTTACTTGTATTTTTTTCTGTGGCTTGATTTTGATGTTTTGCCGCCAATTTCAGATGGCAGTATATATAGGAAAGAAGATTGTACTTGTAATATGTCAGTTAGGAAATGATAGGGAACGCTAGGGATAAATTTAGGATGAAATTAGAATAAATACTTAGACCAGGCAGGATTAATTTGTAAATTTATAGAGCAGGTAAAATTGCTAGATTCACTATTAAAAATATTTGGCAAATGCTTAGAAAATTTGAATCCATTTTTAAAATTAGTTAGCTAACTTTGGATAGTTTAAAGTCGACCCTTCAGGTCGCACAGGTAAGCAGAGCGCAAAAAATTTTTTCCTAACCATCCTCCCGAGTCTTTACGCTTGAACGAGTCCCGCGATAGGTTTTTGAGGTTAGGTTACTGTTAGAGATTGTTACGCAATTCTTGGGCACCACGTTGGGCGCCAAAATTTATGTTACGCAATTCTTGGGCAGCCACGTTGGGCGCCAAAATTTATGTTACGTTGTTCTTGTAGCCGTGCGTAACAACAAGAGGTCACGGAATGACCGGGCTCAATCGGAGATTAGGGGGGGTTGTAGGAAGCAAACTGACCTATAATGTATACGGCGGTAAGGAGTTAGTGACAGTACCTGTAAGAAAAATAATTAAGCAAACCTGAAAAACAAAAGATTAAGCATAAATTATTCAGTACTTTGTAGATGTAAGAAAACTGTTTTGGAAAAAAACTATATATTATAATCACGATAAAAGCATTACAAAAAAAAAATTTGATTACAAAGTGAGGTAATATTGGGGAGTAGCAGAAACGTTTCCTCACACACCAATTAAACATAAATCAGACAAACTGTTAATACAAGATAAAAAGATAAGACACAATTGATATGAGTAATCTAGTAGTATTATTTTTTTTCTTTCTTTTTTTTTTAAAAGCCTGCAGTTCTATTGCAAAAAGGTCTCAGAACGACGAAGATATGGCAAAACAATTTAATATTAAGTAGGAAATAGTTCAACTTACTGAAAGTCCTTCAGTAACGCTTCCTTGTAATTGGAGTGGGGGATTCACGATGTCCTACACTAACGAAGCACTGCATCCTTGACTGTGAGGGTGTGGATGGAATTGCTTACACTTTACACTAACTCACACCTACGCGTTTCACTGGTGTTAGCAGCAGACATCATCATACTGATGGAACCATGTAGCATTGATAAATTTCTTGTTAATTCTATTTCCTGAGACAATAATTTCGAAATATTTTGTAACACAAATCGCAAAAATTGTAGTAAAAATTTAGAATTTAGAATCACGGGCTTTCAAGGCACGATGTAATGCCTGTCATCTGATAAGTTCTTGCATTAAACTAACAGTAACGCGAGGTGTTTTATTTGCTACATATGGTAACAAAGAAAATCTAATGCTTTTGCATAACGAAATTTGCACAAGTAGTGATCTATTTTAGATTCTTTGGTAGTAAAAATTCAGAACTACAGTATCAACTGTATTTACATGTGAACGAGGTACATATTTATAAGAAGCAACCTCTTTTTTTCATCTACTAAACCTGCTACAACTGTATCATCATTTTTAGAACCAAAACCCAAACTTAAAACTGCATTTGGATAATCCAAAGTATGCACTGCACTGATAAAACAGGTAACGAAACGAGATCGCACACATTAATCCTAAAGAAAGAATCGGTCAAGTTTCACAAGTTCTACAACGTTTTTCCCACAAGAAAAACAACTAAAACCACAATTAGTAAAAACGTAAACATTAATTAAGTCCGTCAAATGTTCCGTAACGCACGTTATTTCAAAAGAAAAACTCAACTAAGAAACACAATCGGTAACCGCACGTGTGGTTGTGTAAAACACGTTCGCATATAAAGCATCCTTCATTCAATGCAATCAGAACTACACTCTGCAGTTAATCTACAACTCAAATTGTCAAAGCAAAAGAAGCCGTATTTTCAACGTAATTAACATCTATGAACAAAGAATAACTGCTAAACTACGCTAATCTGTAGAAATAAAATAGTTGTTACCATAACATCTGAGCGCCTCTTATCTCGACTTCGATAAATAACATAAGGAACCAAAATTTATAAGACGAATAATTCAATTTATTTATTAATGTAAATCAACCGTTATACAACCAGCTATACAAAACGATGTATTTTAAGTACGCTATACAGAAAGGGAGCGTAATAAGATAGATATTATTATTCAAAAACACAAATCTCTTAACACGCATATCAGAACAGTCTGGTTTTCTTTGTTGCTAAAACTATTGCAGACTGTTCTGATATGGGTGTTAAGTGATTTTTTGTGTTTGTTTTTTTATAATAATATCTATTTCCAACGGTAACCTACAAAAGGACTCGTTTAGAGCGTAAAGACTCGAAAGGATGGTTAAAAAAAAAGTACTGCAAGTAGAGCAGGCGACTGCTATCCGGTATTACGGATCCCTCCTTTTTACTTTCGCGTCTGTCTTGTTGAACGGACACACTCCAAAATCAACGCTAGGAATACCATTATTCAAACCATATTTTTAATTTTTGTTTCAGTTTGTTAGATTTTTATTTCGGGTGGATTAATTTTGAAGTTAGATTTAATTTGATGCATGTTTATAATTTCGCGTTTAAACCCAATGTAGGACCTTCGGATGGAACATTGATGACGTGGCCGCAAGTATAGCGGCCCTTACTCAAATTATAAGGCCTCATGCCTGAACCGCATTCTTCCTTCACTATCAAGCAATAAAAATCATTTTTATATTAAGTCAAACGAATACCAAGCAATAGAAATAATTTTCAAATTATCAAGCACCCTTATATAATCTAGACAAACAGCCGAATATGTAATTTATTAAATACAGACGGTGGAAACTGATTGTACGTACTAAATAAATTTATGTTTAACCCTCCTATAGACTAAAGACATACAAATTTGCATACCAACTGTTAACAAAATTAAAACGATACTTACACAACATTTATAATCTTTTGCAAATCTTTTCTCCTTATACTCCAGTTGTTAAATACATCTCCATACTTCATACGTATTTCATAATATGATACAATTGTTTTTTGCGTTGCTTTTATGTCACCAGAACACGACACAAGAAAAGATGCAATTTGCTCGTCGCAGATTGGTGGAAAATCTCTCATATCAACCCATGATTTTATTTCTTTAATTTGGTTTGCTGTTATGTATCCATCTTTAATAATATCGCTGCAAGTAAAACCGAACTGTATGGACATCGCAAATTTTATCAGGCAAATACTGAAGCCTGTAAAACATGTTTAGTTGTTGTAGATCATTCTTGATAATTATTCGCGTTTAAGAAAATTAAAACGTGTATTTAATTGTATAATTACGTGCAATAACGTTTACAGTTGGTATTACATACGCACACCGGTTGGAAATTATTCTACGTTATTGCTAATAATCGTTTTTACGATAATTTAAAACAGGAAATTGATAACGAATAATATCAATTGTTGTAAAGACAGACCGAGATATCGTTGGTCCATGGCCTAGGTAAACGTCATTATTAATATTAATGATTGAGAAATCTATAATTTGGATAATCTTAAAATATTTATTTATTTATTTGTTCCAACGTTTCAGTAGTCTGCTACCTGAAATTTAAGCAGACCTAGCTTCCCCACAGAAAGTAACCATCATGTGTTATGTGTGTATGTGTGTGCACGGGGGTGTTGTGTGTATGTGTGTTGTGTGTGATGTTGGTCCGTGTTACGTTCCCCCTCTAGAACCAGGACCATGAGCAACCGGATATCCCAGTCGTCAAGGAAGAACGCACAACGGACATTGCCTTGTCAGTCCGGGCTAGTGCTGGCAATAAAATTTGATTAATCGATTATTCGATTAATCGAAAATCGCGGTTTTTAAAAATTAATAAATCTATTATTCGATTAATCGAATATTCGAATAATCGATTAATCAAATATTCGATTAGTCGACCAATAGGACACACCTATTAAAAATTATGGGTAAATAAAATCCAGTTAAAAGAAAAATGGTTTGCTTTTATTTCTATTAAGAGCCAAGTCCTTACAGAACGAAAGATCTAGTAAAATTAAAAATATAACAGTACAAACATGTTGTAAAAGATTTATCCTAAAAGGAGCAGCGTCCGTTTTATAATACAAAGGAAGACCCTCGATTCTACTTTAAACTAAACCTTCCAAGAACTAATAAAACTTAATCGTGCTCTGACCTGTGTACAGGAACCGGACCTGTACACAAAATTACAAACAATATATTTTTGTCAAATAAATTAGAAATACATCCAACAACACCCATAATCACTGTTATTTGATTAACTGACTTGAATCAATTGGAAGAATAATTTTTTATTGTGTTAATTGACTAACATGATCCGTGACGTATATATTTGAAGAAGTCGAAAGATGCCGGGGGCCGGCGGTCAACCTGACCCCCGGATTTGTTTACAATTTTTTCGCCAAAAGTAAATGAGCACAATTGACACAAATACCGGCACAATTGAGCACAAAACAAGCACAATTGGTGAGAAAGAAAAAAACTAGACCCACCTCTGCAAGATGGCGAAACAATCCTAAAGAAACGCTAAACAAACGATTTTCCATGACAAAATTTTAAAATCTTGCAAGAACGGAGTTGGTGCCAATAAGACCCCTTGCAATTTGATTTTTAAAAATTCGCGAATTTGTAGGCCAAAACAGCCTTTCAAAATGTCAAAACAATCCTAAACAAACGATTTCCAATGACAACATTTTAAAATCTTGCAAGGGCGGAGTTGATGCGAATATGGACCCATGCAATTTGATTTTTAAAAATCCGCGCATCTGTAGGCTTAAACAAACGTCGAAAATGGCAAAACAAACCTAAACAAACGCTAAACGATCTGCAGCGACCAAATTTTAAAATCTTGCATGCGCGGGGCCAACTTCACAGACGTCCTGGATCAACGGTTACAAGAAATACTTAATTTTAAAAATAGGGAATTCTTCACACGCATCTTATAAACCAAAAACTTTGTATTTATGATAGCCATGGGCCTTCAGATATTCTTTTGCATCTAAATTCTATTAATATAAACTACACATTACAAACATGCACATTTAAAAAAGGGGATCCGCTAAAATTAATCACATGCGTGAGAAACTCCACTATTACTGGTGAAAGTTTCTAAAAGTCGGTAATACAGTTAACAAAGTATTACACTTAGATGGTGGTACATTTATATGGCGATAGATGGTTCTTAAAAGCCTGTAATACAGTTACCAAAGTTCATAAGATACATCGCGCAAGCGCAATGGATAAAAAGCAATGCTACGCCAACCACCATGACGTCACCGACAATTTATATTACGCCATAATCGGAAAATTTACATGAAATTAGAACAATGAAAATTAGAGAATTTACTCACATGAGGAATCCGGTATCCGGCAGGAAGTCACGCTACGGTAGGCCTCGGCTCCGGTGCTGTTGGCTGAGCATGGACATCGGGTCGTGGGCTGCTCCAGGTCATATCCGTCCTAAATGTAGTGGAACGACAGGAATAGGTTAATTAGGAACGACAAAACAAAGATAATCAAAAGGAAATCTACATAATAAGATAAGACACAATACCCGGCACGACTATTTCACTGTAAGATCAAAAGAAAACAGCCATGATTCAGGGCGTCACCTCAACTCGACCCCACTCTTTGTCTAGTATTGCCATACCCCTCTAGGGATAAGCACACTGCGCATCTCACTACTCTGACGTACGGAAGTACCGCCTAGTCCATTTAAAAATTCCCGCATCTCGCGTATTTGAAAATATGGCGCGAACTCCCGTATATCAAAAAACTAACCTAAAAACATGTTTAAGTGACCCTTGGCACGTAACAATGGAATGAATACTGATTTAACATTTTTTTTGTACGGTAATATAACGTATAAATACGTATGTACTTTTATACAGCGATACTCTTGAAATGCGTTTTTTTTACATAACATTCTAACAATCTGAGGTTGGTTAACTATAAACATACATTTTTTCACTGAATCATCTGGTGTAGGATGTAGTTTACATTTTCAAATTTACTCTGTTACATAAGTACATTGTAGTGCATGAGACATTTATGTTCACGCTTCTTTAATTAATTGCATCTGAGCATAGTATCAGAGTATTTATGGGATTATTTTGATAAAATGCTTAAAAACCTGGTTTCGTGTTAAGTTGTATAAGCTGTGTCGAAGTATTGATATGTCGATGCGAACTCGATTTTAGCGACTTCCCCGATATAGCAAAAAATCGATATCGGTACGCCGATGCGCATCAATATATTGCGTATCGGTATTCGATATATAAATATCTGTATCATCCACCCTACAGTTGTAAAATCTCTTTTATCAAATATTTTAAAAAGTCAAATACACTATTTTATTCAGGCATAACCTTAGTTTCCGCAATAGCTTGAGAGACGGGTGGATTCAAAGGGGGTGCCATGGCCACCTCCTTGGGCGACATTATTCTGTATACAGGGTGTAAATCTGTTTTGTATACATATAGGGAAAACACATGCAAAATGAAACTGATAAATATTGGCTCCCCTAATTATTTTATAGAGAAATGGTAAAGGGAATGCTGTTTTTGATACCATATTTATATTTTAACCCCATTAAGTCATTTTAGAGAAAATCTGGAAAACTACTATCGTAGATTAAATTTTATTATTATACGATCACAAGCAACGCTCAGCATGGTCACAAAATTGGTATGAGTGACCGTTTAATAATGCTTTTCAATTTTTTGGGGTTTGGCGATGATAATCTTCGTCAAAATTTAATACATTTAAATGTACACTCATTGCAACATGTGTACCAAATTTCAAACTCCTGGCCCACAAGTTTCGTTAAAAAAGTGTTTAAAAATAGAAAACACTATCACGTCGTCTAGGTACACCAGACATGTTTTCCAGGACAGTCTACGCAGTATCGACTCCATCAATCGTTCAAAAGTAGCAGGAGCATTGCATAATCCAAATGGCATGACATTGAACTGCCATAATCCAGTTCCAATTGTAAACGCAGTCTTTTCTTTATCGTTTGGCTCCAAGCCTACCTGCCAGTATCCGCTTTTCAAGTCCTAGGTCGAAAACCATTTATATCCGGATAGGGTATCCAAGGTGCCATCAATTCTGGGCAAAGGATAGCTGTCTTTCTTTGTCACATTGTTAAGCCGCCGGTAGTCTACACAAAACCTTGTCGACCCGTCCTTTTTCTTGACAAGCACTACCGGGGATGCCCATGGACTATTCGAGGGTTCAATCACTCCCTGTTCTTTCATATCGGTGATAATTTGCTTGGCTTCCTTAGGTTTTGCCAAAGGAAGCCGCCTGGGGTGTTGTCTTATCGGTTGCGCATCTCCAGTATTGATCTTGTGTCGCACAACATTCATCCTTCCGTTCTCACTATCATCCAGTGCAAACACACCTCGATATCGTCCGACCAGTTCTTTTACCTTGCCCAGGGGTTGGTCGCCATTTAATCCTTGACACGAAGGTATTAACATATCCAGCAATTTCTGTGAACAACCGTTGACTGGTTTATTCTTCGTGTCGTCCACACAACGCTTAATATGGCATACTGGAAGGCAACTTCCCACAATCGTGTCCTTCTTCAGGGTCACCGTATGGGGATTAATGTTTAGCACCCTTACTGGTATCATGCTTCGAAACTTTACCAGCGTTCTTCCAATCAGTAATCCCTCCTGACCCATTCCCGATTCAGTTGCTTCCATCATGCATACTTGTCCTTCCCGGAGCGTACCATCCGGGCGTCCCATCACTATCATTTCCGCCTTCTCGGGTATTTTCATATCACAAATCATTCGAAATTGCATCGTTTGGTTACTCGTCCTTTGAAATGGAATCTCATCATCATCTATCCGAAGCACATTTTCTTTCATGTTTACATGAAACCCATATTCTCTCATGAGATCCATTCCCAGGATCACTTCTTCTGTAATTTCAGCTACCAACACCCGATGATTAATTAATTTGTCTCCAATTCTCAACGTTACGGCAGTCTCTCCGTGAGTCGAAATTTTCTCACCACTTGCCGTTCGAAGACATACTGATACAGGTAGCACTTTTCCATGACCAACCAAATCTGGTCTCACAATAGTTCTTGTCGCTCCTGTATCCACGAGTAATTGGACAATCCTACTATTAATTCTACCATCGATATAAATGCTGTCCAGACTTCCCATTGATAATGCAGCACGGATGATAATCTCCGGGACACTACGTTGTGCTGTCGACGTTCGCCCCCTTACGTCGAATTGCTTTAGTTTTCCTGCTGCTCAACCGGTTGTTTTTTTGGTTGAGTACAGCGTCTCTGTATGTGACCAACTTCACCGCAGTTCCAGCATCGCAGACGCCATCTCCGCGGTCGTTGTAGTTCCAGCCTTTCTGCCTCACGGTTGACTATTTTATCTATGCTGTTTTGAGCTTGACCAGGTTCCTCTAAGGCAGACCGAACTTTCTGACCCATCCTGTGTGATGTCTGTTTAGCTGCTTCAAATTCAAGCGCATGGGCCAGTGCGTCATCCAGCATTTTTGGCCGTGCTAGTCTTAGCGCTTGCTGTATTTCGCCATCCTTAACGCCATCCACAAATGTTTGGACAGCAAGTTGTTCGAGGAAGCTATCTGGTGCCGTTGGGTATGCCAATCTAACTAACCTGGCAATGTCAGCTTCGAATTCTTGCAGGCTTTCACTTGTCTTTTGCGAGCGGTTCTTAACTTGTGCGTGGTAAACCTGTTGAAGGTGAGCATCTCCATATCTCATCTCAAGCTTTGATGTTAAGAGGCCGTAATCATTCTGCTGGTGATCGGGAATCGTTTGTAAGATGTTAAGAGCCTCCCCCCGTAGGGCCACTATTAAGGAGATAGCCTTCTCTTTGTTGCACCAACCGTTGACTATTGCCGCAGCTTCAAATTGTTTCAAATATGTCGGCCAAGGCGTTTTACCATCGAATGTGGGCGGTTTCACTTTAAATTTTGACGGTATTGACTCACTTTCTACCATGCTTCTTATTTCTGGAATGTTCTGATTTACTACTTGGTTTGCTAATTCAAGTGGCCGTGTTGTTAGTGAAATCACTTGTTCTTGCAGCCTCATTACATCTTCTTCCATTTTTATCAATTTACTGTCCAACTTTTGCTCAACTGTTTTTACCTGTACAGTGACATCTTCTTTCAATGTAATGGAGCTTTCTATTAATCTTTGTTCTAACGTGGCTGTCTTTTCATTCAATTTTTCTTCTAATTTAGCAGCACTTTCGCTTAACTTTTTTTCTATTTTCTTAGCATTTTCACTAAACTTTATTTCTATTTTTGCAGCATTTTCACTCAACTTTTCCATTCCGTATTTAAACTCTTTAAGGGTTGATTCCAGTTCAACTGACCTCACTGCGTTTTCATTTAGTGTCACTTCCAGTTTAGCCGACCTCTCCTCCATTTTCTCAGCATTTTCACTAAGTGTCAATTCTAGTTTAGCCGACCTCTCCTCCATACCGGATTTAAAATCCTTGAGGAAATTCATTAAAGTTTCTGCCTCCATCTTAATTTGACTTCTTGTAACTGGCATATACAAACTACTTAAATATCTTTAGACTTGTGTATTTTTTTTTTAAATTAATCACTATATATCCCACTGCTGACACCAGTGAAGCGGGCTACTGCTACCGCGTTTCTTTAATTCAAAACAAGTAATAATAAAGGTCTTTATTACTCACTGTTCTCAAGTCTAATTAACAGTATATGCCTTATTTATAGATGTTTTCAGTCTAATTAACAATGAAGCACTATTACACTAATTAATTTACAAGCACTAATATCTTCTTAAACTAACTTCTTTACCATAGGTCCATTAACAACACTAACACAACTATTATTCAATCCAAGCTCTATCTATTTATATATACTACAAGCTGCATGTACAATAGACACGTTTAGCTCATATAACATTTATGTATATACACTCAAAGCTCAACTACATTCATTATACACGATATAATTTATATTAGACATTCAAGTATAGACTAACTCTTACATTCATAAGCGGCCTTATATATACCCTGTATTAAAGATATGACTCATTATCTAGTATTTTCTAGAAGGATTCTCGAATCCTGAAGAATACGCTGTGTGCCTCTGGCGTTTGTATGTTTGACGGGTTGCCTAATAGTGGATCACAACAAAATATATAATTAAGTTTGATTACCTAATAGATTAAAATCAACTACCTACGTGAGTGTACAATAATATAGTAAGGAAACGCCTGTATTAATAGCTGTTCGATTTCCGATTACCTGAGTGGGTCCTACTATTATAGTTTATAATTTAGTTGTTGCTTATTAAACTGCAAGTTCATAATTTTAAAATTATTTTGTAAGTTTGTTTCTAACTTGAACTTATAATACCTAACTAAATTATAGCCGTATTATTTGTATTACGTATATAGAGCCCAAGTTCTCTTTTTCCTATGTGTGCAAGCTATAACGTGAGGGAAGACAAAAAATATAACCATACATAGTACAAGTTCAGGACAAGATCTTGCTATTGGATGGAGGATACTTGAAAATGAAGTGAAACACGACTTGATGGATTTTGTAATTCACTATCCCGCACGATAGTGAATTAATCAGACAAACGATTATTTGGTTAGAAATAATTTGTTTGACTAGTTTATTAGTCGATTAAACGGTTAGTCGATTAATAGATTATCTAGACAACCATACGATTAATTGACTAATCGATTAATGAACCAGCCAATTAGTTAACTAAAAAATTTGTTAACAATCGAATAATCGGTTAATCGAACATTCGATTAACTGATTATTCCATTAATCAGTTAATCGAATAATCGAATATTCGATTAACCGATTAATCGAATATTCGATTAGCCCAATATTCGATAGAAAATCGATTAATCGGTTTAATCGGTTTGCGAATACTGCAAAATTCGATTAATCGAATACAACTTTTTCGAATTTTGCCAGCCCTAGTCCGGACCATCGGCAGCCGGAAATCCAGATGTTGAAAAGGCAATGGAAGCGTGTGTTTAGGTGTGTGTGTGTGTGTTTGTGTGTGTGTGTGTGAGAGAGAGAGAGAGAGAGAGAGTTGTGTGTGATGTTGGTATCCGTATTACGTTCCCCCTTTAGGACCAGGACCATCGGAAGCCGGATATCCCAATCGTCAAAGAGGAACGCTCGAAAAATGTTCCCTTATCAGTCTGGACCATCGGCATTATAATTTGAATAACGGCCGCTATACTTGCGGCCACGTTCCCAATTCTCCACCCGGAGGTACTACATTGGGTTTAAACGCGAAAAATAATCGTGCTTCTAATTCATTCTAACTTCATAGTTAATCCACCCTTAACAAAAAACTAAATAAAAATCTAACAAACCTAAACATCTGACAAACTGAAACAAAAACTAAAAACAGGGTTGGAAATAATGGTATTCCTAGCGCTGACTTTGGAGTGTACCCGATCAACAAGATACACACAAAAATGAGGGGATCCGTAATACCGGATAGCAGACGCCGGCTCTGCTTACCAGTGCGACCTGAAGGATCGTCTTAAAACTATCCAAATCTAGCTAACTAATTTAAATCCATCCCTAGCTTTCCCTATCATTCCCTAACTGATTTATATTATGATTACAATCTTCACAATTCTACTCTTTCTTCCCAAATATATTCTGCAACCAAAGTGGCGACAGAACGTCAAACAAAACAAATATGCCACAAAATACTGCAATACATGCTAATAAATATAAAGTGTAAATATAAAATATAAATAAATATAATTATGTAAATATATAAATAAATGTTTAATAAGCGTTAAGCATATAGTAAGCACAAAATAGCGAAAGCATCACCCTATTTATCAGGTGCACTCGCACAAGCATTATGTCGGCTAGCGCCATTACGCACAAAACGTGCTTGTTAAATTATTTCAAAAACTACTAATTAATGTAAATCAATGCTTGTGCGAGTACAGCCGCCACAATTTAAGTCTTACCTCGATAATAAAATTCTCCAGCATCCGAAGATCTGGTCGTCTGCCTACATCTAACTGTAACTTACTTCTAAGGGGAAGATGGGGGTGCACTGTTAAAGTCCTGGTGGGTATGCACTAAATGTTCTTGGGGGGGATCACAATCACTATCACTTCACTTTCAAGTCCTGGGGGGGGATGCGCGGTTTCACTCTATTTTGTTATCTTTGTTTATTTTATTGATTTAATTTAATGAGGGTTTCTGATTTATTTGTTATTGTTTATCTGTTATTATTTATTCCCGATTTCCCGAATATTCGCACATAATTATGAAGATAGGCAGTGACTGTATTAATGGTGTGTGGGGTTTCTCGTGCATATTGGACATTTGGGTATAATTATCATGTTATATTTTTTCTTTTAATTTTTTTTTCTTTTTTTTTTTATTTTTTATATCAGGTTTTGGTTATATCTATGCTCGTATCCTTACTCACGCCAAATCAATCTAAAATTTTCTAATCCTCCCACTAACCCGACCGAATTTTACACGCGGTTGTCATTGTCCAATCTCGCGAGCCTTTCCGCGAATTCTTTTAAGACTGTACAGAACGCCTTCTGGTTAACCACTTCCCCGACTTCCTCTAGGTTCTTGGCCATGCCAGGCCTAGGATAGCTAGTTTGCTATCCGCCAACCCTCGATTTCCCGCCTCATGCGGGCAGTCGAAGAGCACGTGCTCTGCGCTTTCCGAACCCTCACCGCATTAGCAGCGGTCGCTGTTGGTTAGCCCGAACCTTTGTAAATACGCCTTCAGGGCGCCGTGCCCTGTTATCAACTGCACCATTTTGTGATCGAGCTTAACCTCGATCCTACTTCTAGCTTCTATGCTCGGTATGAATTTGTGGGTCAACCTGCACGTGGCAGCGTTGTTCCACCTCTCTTCCCATTGTCGAATTGATTTTTCGCGCAGCTTTCTTTTAATTAAAGACTTCGGTATCGACGAATGTGATATCCGAAAGTCGCCCGTCGCGGCCTCTTTAGCTAATTCGTCAGCCCTATCATTTCCTACGTTACCATCGTGCGACCTAACCCAACAGAACTTTAAACGTCGAAACTCGAGCGCCGTTTGCGCTATCCTCCAGACGTCCGCTTAGAGGTCTGTCGAGGTGTTCATGTTAGTTAATGCCGTCAGCGCTGATTTACTGACGCTGATTATATAATACTCGTCTCTGCCCGTGTGATTTATTACGTAATCGATAGCCTCTCGTATGGCTACCAATTCGCACTGGAAGATAGTGCTCCAGTTCGCGAGTTTGGTTTGAAACCGAAACACCTCCCTTTCCTGCTTAAACACGACAAACGCCGCGCCTGCTTGCCCGTCAACCATACGTGAACCGTCCGTGTAAATTCTGATACCCGTCGCGTCCCGATCACCTTCGACAAACTCGATTCCTCTAATATCGGCCGGGTGCCCCAACTCTGATACCACGATTTTTCTTGCAACGTCTCTATTACCAAGATTAATATCTTCGATAATTTCGCGCCCTTTACCTATATCTATAAGTCTCCTATCTCTAATCTCCCTAACGACATATTCGATAGAGAGAGTCCTACTGATCACCAGGACAGCCTCCGTGGAGATGGTCCTGTATGCCCTCGCCGCCCTTACCGCGGTTATACGTTGCACGCTCGTTAATTGACGCATCTCCCGGACTTTACAACCTTCTGCCCATACGGATGCTGCGTACAGCATTGCCGGTTCAATTGCTCCGGCATAGACCGTCCTCAGCGATTCGCCCCTGAAACCCCACTTTATTTTAGCCGCTGCCATCATTCTATTTGATATTTCGCCGCCCTTACTTTTAACGTATTGTACGTGCGCTTTCCAATTTAATTTATCGTCGATTTTGACGCCGAGGTAGGTAATACAATCTTTAAACGGGATTTTCTCACCTCCTAGCTCTCGCCTAGGAGATCTCTGTCCTGGTTTTGTGCCGAAATAAAGCGCCTCTGACTTTGCCGTGTTAAATTTTAATTTTACCGCCTGCGACCATTCGTGTAATTTTTTAAGCGCCTCGTTCGGTTTTGTGCGCATATCCATTAACAATCTCGATCTTACAATTAAAAGCGTGTCATCCGCAAACCCAACGATTGAGCATCCTGCGGGCAACTCGACCCTAAAGATACTCTCATACAACAACTTCCAAAATGTGGGACCAGAACATGACCCCTGCGGGCATCCCTTTTCCACCTCACGCGACAGAACTTCACCCGGAATTTCAACTTGTGCCAATCGCCCCGAGAAATAACTCTTGACCAAAGACATCAAGTTTCGCGGACAACACCTACGATCTAACTCGCAAACGATTAATGGCCACCAGGCAGCATCAAATGCTCCTGAAATGTCCAAAGCAATAACGACACAGTACTCTTTAGCATCTCTGGACCATCGGCAACCGGAAATCCAGATGTTGAAAAAGCAATGTAAGTGTGTGAATGGTGTTTTGTGTTTGCACAGTGCATAAGAGGTGTTTTGTGTGTTTGTGTATGTGTGTGTGTGTGTGTTTGTGTGTGTGTTTGTGTGTGTGTGTGTGTGTGTGTGTGTGTGAAGTGTGTTTGAAATGTTAATTTGTGTTTATGTTGTAACATACTGTTGAGTACAGTCGCTTATGTAAAAATAACTTTCTATTATTTCTCAAATTGGTTTATTTTCTAGTTTAATTTTAGCGCCCCAATTATGAGAATAACGGTTTTGTAGCATAAATATGTCTGCTATTTTAAACGGCTTAAAAGCTCCGTTTCCAAGTAGCCAGAGCAGGGTTCTTGGAAAATATAATCCAAAGATTTAATTAACATTTCCAAGGTACAAAGCTTTACTTGGAAGGCACTTAACGTGTCAGATTAGTAGTATCTACTAATAGATGTCAATCAAGTAGCTAAGACCCTAGTTATGTATAAAGCAGCCCGAGTTGTCTAAATAACTTTCAATTAGTTTGGGTACTTAACTAAAATTATAGTTCCGGAGTTTTCTTGTGAGGGAGATTTTGGTTATCCTAAAAAAATTGTTAGTTTTAATTAACTTTTAAGATTTATGACAGGCTTAACCTTTTCGATTATGAGAGCTAAACTGGACTGGGTATTTTTCAATTAACTTAAAGGTATATAAGGAGTTCAGCGTGGGATGGAAAGGGCTTTTTTATTTCGATACTTCCGACAGACAGGTGGTTTATTTCTGTACTTCTGAAAGTAAAGTGATGTGTGTTTTTTATTTTATTCTGAGTAAGTACTTTCCCAGTTACTAAAACAGAGTGTATGGTATTTTTTTAAATAATGAACTCAAGGGTTGTGTTATGAATTATGTATCCGTAATTGTTTAACTAAATTGTGCCGACGTTTTGTAAAAATACCGACGTACAGATTAAAGCTCTGAGTTTGGGCTTAAGTTGTACGCGTTGAAATTTTATTCCCTGTGTACTTATGTAGGCAGACAGGTAGGCTTCAGCAGGGTACACCGCTTCATTGTTATTTCGACGGTAGCCTGGGGGCTCACGCAATAGCTTAGCAACGAAACCTACCTGATTACGCAATTTTCAGGTCGGGTATAGTAGTAAAGGACCCCCGTAGTTATAATCTTTGTTAGACTTGAACGAGTTCCGTTACAGTAATAGTTGACCGGTGAAAAGGTCGTTTCATGTTCCGTTAGTTGGAGACACCCTTGTTAACTGAGAGCGTGGGTCACAGTAGGTAACCTTATTAGAATACTGTATATATAATTAATTATTGTATTTGGGTGTTTGAGCCCGAAATTGTTTCTTATATTCTTAAAAAGTAGACTAGTCCTAAGGAATTTAGACATTAATTTTGTTTAGTCATATAGTGTATAGCTAGCCGGGGGCTATAAAGCTCCACAGTAGTGCAGTGTTAAAATTTTCTGCGTTCGTATTTGTGACAATCTTTTCCTATTCTCTAGAACAAAGTGCAACGAGTGATAATACCTTGATAAGGTCCGTAAGCCTGCCCTTCCCTTACGGTGGCGCCCTATTGTATATATTTTGTACTCATATGTCATTAGGTTAAGGTTTAATTAGTTGTACAGTTAATAAAACAATCTAAATTTATATCTTAGTGTGTTGTAGCTTAATGAACCTCACCCTCTCACCGACTGTAGCAAGCTTGCGAGGCAATGTTCCGAAACGTTTGGGTACTTTAGGTTCAGGAGTCATGCCCTACTATTATATTGTTAATTTGATACCCTCACGAAGCAGGAATGTATATTTAGTTACAATGTTTGCCCAGGTTACTAAAAGGTTGGAATGGATTAGTATAATTTTGTACATGTTTGAACTTATACTATTACATAAATAAAAAATTAGGTTCTTTCAGAGGAAAGGATTTATTTGCTGTATTCTATTCCTCGGGTATGTGTAAGTTCTTAAAATTTAGCGTTTGTTAAAAAGAAAAGAAATTCCCTATTCTACTACTTAAAATTAACTTATACTACTACTGTTGGTTATTATTTGTGAGAGACAGGGTTGCTAATATGTAGAAGCATGCAAATTCTACATATTAGGGGGTTGGATCGTTTCAAAGTCGGGTTGATGGTTTGATCTTGTTGCTTCTGGTCGTCAAGAGCAGAGCTCTTGGAATTCCAGGAGATCGGTCTCCGGGGCAGAGCCTCGGTCCAAGGAGAGGTGGTACTTTTATGTCTCTGTCCGGGTAGTTTTGTTTGTGTCTTTTATCCGTCAAGATAACGTTGGTGGATGAGTGCCGTGGTTTTTTGTGTGAGTGTATTTAAGTGTGGAAATAGGTTTTCGTTCCAAATCATCTGGTGTAGGGTCTTGTTTAATAATGTTTGTCTATGTGCGTAGAGGTTCGGTTGTAAGTCATTACACTCGAATACTATATGTTCTGGTGTTCCTATCTCTCCGCACGTGCATATGTTGTTGTCAACTAAGTTCATGCGTTCTCTGTATGTTGGATAGGGTCTGTGGCCAGTTAGGTAATGAATAAATCCCCGACTGGGCATCAGGTATTTGGCTTTTAGGTGGTCTTTAATATTTGGGATCATTGCGTATACCCTTCTACTGGTTGTGCTTTGATCCCATCTTGTCTGCCATTCTGCAAGTATGTAGTTTTTTATTTCCTTCTTTGTCGTGGGCAGTTGGTTTGTGTTTAAGATGCGTTGTAGTTGTTGGTTGTTATTATGTGTAAGATAATCTTAAAATAAGTAACAACTTACAGAGGGAAGAGGAGATTGTTACATGGCCTTAGATGATTAGCAACTAATTGAAACATTATAATTTAATTAAGGGTCGCTATGCTTGCGGTCACGTCCCCAATGCTTCACCCGAAGGTACTACATTGGGTTTAAACGCGAAAAATATAACTGTGCTCCTAATTATTCTAACTTTAAAATTAACACATCCTAAATAAAAATTTAACAACTGAAACAAAAACTAAAAATAGGGTTTGATTGATGGTATCCCTAGCGTTGACCTTAGAGTGTGCCCGATCAACAACACACAAACAAAATGAATGGGGGAGGGATCTGTAATGCCGGATAGCAGCTGCCAGCTCTGCTTACCGGTACGACCCAAAGGGTCGACTTAAAACTATCCAAATCTAGCTAGCTAATTTTAAAATGGATTCAAATTTTCTAAAAATACGCCAAATATATTAATAGTGAATCCAGTTATTCAACCTGCTCTATAAATTTACAAATTCGTCTTCCCCGTATTATAATCTAGGCTGTTCTATTCCAAGGTATACTGTTAAAGTCCCGGCGTAATTGATAAGAGCCACTACGAAAGTTGACAACATACTAAACCCGTACGTAATATTGCGCAATAAGGGGTTACGTCATTATTGCGTCTCGAATTTGTATCACATACAAAAAAAAATAAATGTACTCATGTAAAATGTGGAGCTCTTCACAGCATTGCAGCTATTCTGGCGTCAGGATTTCGGCGTTGGTTGGGAGATGTTGGGCGTGGTTCGGCCTTCGTCCCCTCGTTGAAGTCAAATTAGTTTGTCTTCCCTTTTCCTGTGTAGCGGTACGATAAAGGATCAACCAGGTAGGAGGAACGATAATAGGTACAATACAGGAAACCTACATATCTGAAAGAGAAGGCAAAAAGGCACACAAATCAACATCACTGTTCTACGTTTCGTTGACTAGTCCATGACGTGACGGAAAAACGCGCACTTCCGCGACTCCGCGTCTGCGCATTCTTTTGCGCAAACGCAACTGTCCGAAATGACGGAAATTTAACAAGTCTATTTTTAAATTATTGGCGCGAATTCACTTACAAATTTAAAAGGGTGCAATGCCAATTTTGGGCATGTAACAAGCGCGACAGCCATAAAAGAAAAAAAAATCTTAAACAAGAAAATGACTGTTAGCACGGTAAAAGCTTGAAATCTAAATCCTAACTAACCTACATATACCCTAATTTAAATTCTAGAAAATGTTTATTTTAGGCGCCATCTGATTTTTTCCAACCGATAACGCGTTTTCCGGATTACCAGGAAACGGAATGTGTAGCCCCATTGTTTTGAAACTACATTTAAAGTGCACACACGAGTCTTTAATGTGGCGCAGTTATAATCGACAGCACAAATTTGTCGGAGAGCATAAAACATTACTAAACCTACAACAAATGCGACAAGTCGCCTAACATATACACTAAACTAAAGCTAACATTACGGTTTTCTAAGTACATACGCACATAAGCGTTGCATCTCGACTGTTTCTTCTTTGGCAAGAAAATGCCCAAATTTCAAAAAGTTCAAAAGAGCAAGTTACAATGCACTTTAGCAAATTTTTAACTACTGGTACTCGGGTTTAATAAACAATACACATCAAAACTTGTTTATGACATGGTTGTGAATTAACAAATTTACCAACAGTACCCTCTTACTAATTTCTTATATTACTAACCTAACAAATTACATGGCTACCATCAGGTTAGCTTTTTCACTCAATATTCAAAAAATAATTCCTACGTCTGATCGTAAATACCAAACGTTAGGAAGATAAAAAAGATAAAGCAAAATCTCAAGTTATTATCAAAGATAATAGGTAAGATAACGATATTAGGATAAAGTTATCAAAGATAATAAATAAGATAAAGATATTAAGATAAAGTTATTATCAAAGATAATAGGTAAAATAACGATATTAAGATAAAACTAAATAACAATAGATGGATCCGAAACGTCCCAGCACGCTATGGCACGCTACAACTACATACACTAAAGATATAGCGTAGAATTCCCCAGCTCACCAAGCCGTTTTGTCATCCATCCCAAAGATACACGATACAGTGGCTCCTTGGAGCCGTTACATAGGGAAAATACTCGTACCCCTAAAAAGAGCGACCTGTGAAGCAGGCCCGTTTATAAAAAACGGTACGAGGGACCGGAAAGGCATTTAGGTGCATTCCTGCACCCGGCGTTAATCGATATCGATAAGATTTCCACCCTATTCTACATACACTCACACATACACACACTCATACATATATGCACTGTTAGCGGCCATGTGCGCTGACAGAGGCACCGCATGACCTCACGAAAGATTCCCAGAGACGTGGTCCAGGTGTCTGTGAAAACCCCCCGCGCAACCACACTGTGACTAATAGAAATAAAAAGGCAGTAGAAATAGGAAAGGTAAAAAGAGGAAGGTAGGTATTTTGGAATGCATAAGAGGCACTTCCAGGTAGAAGAGAATAAAGGAAGTGCTCGCATTGAGCTAAAGAGACAGAAAAGGTGGATAGAAAAGCACTACTCAACCAGCCAATGTGGCCAGTAGTCCGGAGTGAGGGAAAAATCACTCTTATGTGGTAGACGGGTGTTCCAGTACAAGAACAGGTCTACCGTTTGAAAGATAAGGCAGAAACAGAGACAGCAGGATAAGAAAAAGTATAGTTTTTGGACAAGCATCCATAGAGAAGGTAGAGAGTTGTCCCTATTAAACACAGGCCGGTCTGAAAGACCACCTGCAATATTAATCAGACAAGTTAACGTACATCATAAGTTAAAAAAATTACTAGATTCTTGGTGAGAACTAGTACAATCATTTTCCTAACGAGTGCATCCACTACGATAAGAAAATCAGACAAGAGTTGAAACAACAACTTAAAAGTACCCCTACAGATACCTTCACATAAAAAACCAACTGTTTCAAGGTAATTTTTTAAAAACGGTAACGCCATAAACACTCAAGAATGCTAAATATAAGCAGTTAAATACAGACACACTGTCCCAATATGCTAAAAACAACCAAGAATTCGATAAGATATCAATAAAAAGCGATAGCACCTCACCACGAAGATCAATAAAAACAACAAAACAAAAGTTTATATGTTATGGTGACTTAATAGTAGGAGAAAACAAGTAATGATAAAATATAAGGTGGGCGACTGTAATAATTCAGAAGAAAACACATGGAATAGAAACTCCTAGTTTTTTGCAACTGCGAATATGGACTATTTTATACAATAGCATAGGCCGCGGCTCCTGTGTGAGCCCAAAGAAGAAAGCATCCACTCAAAATATCAGCTAAAACCAATCATAAAAATTCAATGAGTTATTGCAACCAAAGTTACGACAATCACCACAAAATTAAACGATGTAAGATAAATACTAAAAACAAAATAATATGTTGTAGAAAAGGTGCGAGGATTACTTAAATGAAGAGACATAGTTATACTGGGGGACCTAGACAATAAACCGATATATGACTAACGATAAATTCAAGGAAAAGTCAACAAGTAGCAAAAAGATAGCTAGTTTAAGGTAAATAAGCTAAACGTGTAGAAGATAGGTGCTGTAAAAGAGAAGGTATGTCTAAATATAGTTAACTAACTTATAGTAAGGACAGAAACATTACGTAAATCGTTAAAAAAATGAAACGTTAAAACTTTTGTATGTACGCAAAGCTTAAGCGATTTTAAAGATAATTTTATGTCATCTAGTGTGGTTTGAATCGATATGTGAAGAAATAACAGTAATCAAAACTCGATTTACTGATAGAATTGTTGAAAAACAGAAAGATATCTTATAACGCATATACTTACTAGGATGACGAACCCTCCTTTGAGCTTCACTTAGACTAATAAAGAAAAACTCCAACATCATTCTTAAAAAGATGATTCACAAATTGCTAGAGCGACAAAATTACCCCGAGTTTCGTCTAGACTTATGTAAAGCTGAGCGACCAACTTGGAAGAAAAATCTCGTATAGACCAAATAGATCTTAAAATGCTGCGTTGGAATATTGATATATCTAAAAAATATGCTATCAAAACAAAATCATACTTGCTACACAAAAGCAATATTCTACAATACATGTATAGAAAAAAAAGTATTTCAAATTATTAAAATATTTTTTTGATATCGCGGGATTTATCAAGAACCATCGTAAATGAGCTTAAATACAAAACGTTATAAACAACTTCATTATTGTAGTGTTTAAAGAAGCAGATATAACGAAATCAAGTTTATTATAGCGTTTTAGAAGGTAAAAGATAGATATACTAAGAACTCAGTCAGTTGCGTTAGCTGTATTTGAAAGCAACATTTTTTTTAAAAGGAATTTGTAAGTTATAGTTGATTATTTAAATTACTAAGAGAACATTTTAGAATAATAATAGGGTAAGATAGTATATAAGTTATCTAAACGACGATTTTTAAAAACTTAACCCAAAAAAGAGGTTCAAATAAAGTAAGAAAAATTTTAGGGTTAAAGTAATTATTTGGTGTCATTTTAAGAAATTTTTCCTTTTTTTTTTATCATGATGAATGGAAAATAAAGCTATTTATTTATAATTAGAATACTTACAGAAAAAAATTATGTAATCCAAAAAGCAGCTGCTGAAGTTAGGTTATGGTGGACACTTTTAATAAGTTAAACCAAAAGCAAAACAGGTATATAATTACATTTAATACAATATCAAACAAAAAATTTCCATACGGAATAAGGAATAAAGCATGAAGTTAATTAACTATTTATATAAAAGTACTTACGAAACGAATTATTTAATCCAAAAGCATATGCTTCCACATAGAACTGAGGTTAAGAGAATTTGCCAAACACATGTAAAAGGTATTCACTTCAACTTTATGCTAAATTAAATTAGGTAATTATTTAAAAAAATTTAGAGCAAAAACACACTATTTTTTATAAGGTAAGATGTAAATTAATTGAGTTAGCGATACATTTATGAAAGGTATAAACAGTAATCAATATGGCTATCTATATCCAATTGACACATCAGCTGTTTCCATGTCATTGCAATTTAAGATGGTTATCAAAGCAACTTGCAATGTTGTCAACTTATATTTTTCTATTTAACAGTTATTAAAAATTTGAAATTTTTATTTTTGAGTGAAAAATCCAATTGCTACAGATATATTTAAAACTAATACGTTATAAGATACACCAAAGGTGAAAACAAATTTTTCAACAAAAACGTTGAGGCGCCACTATTATAACCTAGGCTATTCTATTCTAAGGTATACTGTTAAAGTCCCGGCTTAATTGATAAGAGCCACTACAAAACTTGACAACATAATAAACACGTACGTAATATTGCGCAATAAGGGGTTACGTCATTATTGCGTCTCAAATTTGTATCACATACAAAAGAAAAAAATAAATGTACTCACGTAAAATGTGGCGCTCTTCATAGCATTGCAACTATTCTGGCGTAAGGATTTCCGCGTTGATTGGGCGTTATTGGGTGTGGTTCGGCTTTCGTCCCGTCGTTGAAGTCAAATTGGTTTGTCTTCCCTCTTCTTGTGTAGCGGTACGACAAAGGATCAACCAGGTAGGAGGAACGATAATAGGTACAAGACAGGAAACTTACATATCTGAAAGAGAAGACAAAAAGACACACAGATCAACCTTACTGTTCGACGTTTCGTTGACTAGTCCCCACGTGACGGAAAAACGCGCACTTTTGCCACTCCGCGTCTGCGCATTCTTTTGCGCAAACGCAACTGTCCGAAATGACGGAAATTTAACAAGTCTATTTTTAAATTATTGGCGCGAATTCACTTACAAATTTAAAAGGGTGCAATGCTAATTTTTGGCATGTAACACCCGGTCTAAGTAATTTGTTAGCCTAAGTCCGTTCCTAGCTTTCCCTATCATTCCCTAACTGATTTATATTGTAATTTCAATCTTCTCAAACAATCTTCCTTCCTACATATACGCTGCCACCAAAAATGGCGGCAGAACGTCAAACAAATAGTATCAAGCCACAAACAATAAAAGCAGGCAAAAATATAAATATAAAAATAAATATAAATATTTATGTAAATATATAAATAAACATCTATAAACATTAAGCATGGAGCAGTGCATTAAATGGTAAAAAAAATAACCCAAATTATCAGGTGAACTCGCACAAGCATTATACCGACTAGCGCCATTACGCACAAAACGTGCTCGTTAAATTATTTCAAATCTACTAATTATCATCAATCAATGCTTATGCGAGCACAACCGCCACAATTTTGTTCTTACCTCGTTAATATATTTTTCCAGCATCCGACGATCTGGTCGTCTGCATACCTTTAAACTTACTGCTAGGGGGAAATGGATGCACTGCTAAAGTTCTGGTGGATATGCAGTAATTGTCCTGGGGGTCGTCACAATCACTTTCACTTCACTTTTAAGTCCTGGAGGGATGTGCGGTTTCACTCTATTTTATTTATTATTTTATTTCTTTCCATTTCGAATGGACCTGCACCTTGCCGAAGTTCTAAATTACTAGAACAGGTGAAATAGCTTGCGTGTTCTAATGAGCTAAAGAGCCAAACTACAGGTCCAACCAAAGTAGTAGGGTCGTTAGTGAGGAACCAGACTAAGACAGGTCCCCGAAAGAGGGCAGCGGCTCTTTCGGTACTTAGATTGGCAGAGACCATAGGGGTCGGTATGGCAGTCTAAGACACACTACCGCGATGTGGAAGGCAACGGGAAACCACCACATTATCTCCCAAGTACACAGCGTACTTAAATTGTTACAAACATGATGGCATTCTCTGGGGTAAAAGTTTCCGGAGTTAAAATAGTCCCCCATTCGGATCTCCGGGAGGAGACTACTTCGGAGGATGCGATCGGAAAGTTAAAAATAAGAGTCGGGAACATTCTTCGAGTCGGAGCGTGGAATGTTGGAAGTATGAAGCAAGTAAGTAAGCTAGAGAACCTAAAAATCGAAATGAATAGGTTATCGCTAGACATAGTAGGGATCAGCGAAGTTCGGTGGCCAGAGGCGGGGGATTTTTGGAGTGGAGACCAGGGTAATTCATACAGGAGCAGAGGAAGGAAATTTGGGTGTGGGGATAGTTATGCGGAAAAGATAGGATACTGTGTAAAAATTACTTACAAAAGCACGAAAGAGTACTCATGGTTAGATTAGAATCTAAACCTGTAAACACAGTAATAATACAAGTATACATGCCCACCTCTAGCTACAGTGACGAAGAGGTAGAAGCCATCTACAAAGATATCGAAGACATATTAAGATACGTAAAAGGACATGAAAATTTAATAATTACGATGGAATTTTAATGCAGTGGTAGGTGAGGGTAGGGAAGGAGTGGTAGTAGGTTTATTTCGTTTAGGCACGAGAAACGACAGGGGAAATAGGCTGGTAGAATTTTGCGACAAGAACAATTTAATCATCACAAACACATTATTTCAACATCATGCTAGAAGACGATATACGTGGAAGATGCCAGGAGATATAGGAAGATATCAAATAGATTACATTCTTGTTAGACAACGGTTTAGGAATCAAGTAAAAGACTGTAGAAGCTACCCAGAAGCAGATATAGATACTGACCACAACATCGTAATTATGAAGGCCGCACTTAAATTTAAAAATCTGAAAAAAAGGAACGGAAAAAGGTACTTGGACTTAGAGAAACTAAAAGATAAAGATATTCAAGTAAGATTCGAAAAAAAGTCAAATGAATTGCTGAATGATATCGGGAAAATATCTGAAACTAAGGAAGTAGAAACAGAATGGAATAACATTAAATCCAGCCTAGACATGGCGGCCAGAGTTATTCTGGGGTATACACAAAAAGAAAATAAGAAACCGTGGATAACAAAGGATATCGTGAATTTAATAGAAGAAAGACGAAAATACAAAAATAAATCAGACGAAACAGGAAAACAGAGATACAAAGCCATAAAATGGGAAATTATTCGAAAATACAGGAAAGCTAAAGAACAATGGATTGATGAAAAGTGCAAAGAGGTACAAACTAAGATGGAAATAGGAAAGACAGACGAAGCATACAAATTAATTAGAATGAATTTTAGGGATATAAAACCGTATAGCAAAAATATAAGGGACGCACAAGGAAACGTCATTATAGAAAACGTAGAGAAAGTTAGTAGATGGCAAGAATATATAGGGAATTTATATGCAGGAGAGGAACTAACTGCATTAGAACAGGAATCAGACATTGAAAATGATGACTTGGGATATCCTATACTTCGAGACGAGTTTGAATTAGCATTAAAGAGTCTGAAAAATGGTAAGGCGCCGGGTACAGATAAGGTGCAAGCAGAAACTCTAAAAGCCGCTGGACAAGCAGTAACAGAACGTCTCTTCCAAATTGTAAGGAATATGTATGAGACAGGCATGATACCCAAAGATTTCAAACGTAGCATCATAGTAACTATACCAAAAAAGAAAGGCGCGGATAGATGTGAAAATTTTCGAACAATAAGTTTGACAGCACACGTGTCAAAAATATTAACTAGAATTGTGCAAAGACGAATGGAAAAACGAGCTGAAGAAATACTAGGAGAAGACCAATTTGGGTTTAGGCGAAACAGGGGAACACGGGAGGCTATTTTAGCTCTGAGAGTGATAATGGAGAAAATAATAGAAAAGAGGGAAAGCATGTATATAGGGTTTGTAGATCTGGAAAAAGCATTCGACAATGTAAATTGGAAAAAAATGTTTGAAATACTCAAAAAGATTGGAATGAGTTATAGGGATAGACGAATAGTACATAGTTTATACAAAGAGCAAACAGCAGTAAAAGAATTAGGGCAGGAACGTAGAGAAGTAAACATTAGGAAAGGGGTGAGACAGGGATGTGCCCTATCCCCATTGATTTTTAACTTGTACATAGAAGACGCAATGAATACTGTCAAATGCAGGAAGACATTTGGAATTACTATGCAGGGACAAAAAATTGATATGCTTAGATTTGCAGATGATATAGCGGTATTAGCGTCTAGCAAGGGAGAGTTAGAAGCTGCTCTTAATGAAATGGAAACGGTTCTAACAGAGAGATACGGTATGAAAATTAACAAAACTAAAGTTCTAGTATGCAAAGGTGGGGAAAATAAATCAAAAACAAGAATACAAGTATTTAACACGAACTTACAAGAGGTTAAGGATTTCTGCTACCTAGGAAGCCAAATAACGCAAGATGGGAAAAGCACAAAGATATAAAACAAAGATTAGCACAAGGTCGTGCTACATTTAACAAGAAAAAGCAACTACTGTGCTCAAAGATCACAAACATAGAAACAAGGAAAAGATTGCTTAAAACATATGTGTGGAGCACAACACTGGACAGTAGGAGAAGCGGACAAGAAAAAGGCAGAAGCCTTTGAAATGTGGTGCTACAGACGTATGATGAAGATATCATGGACAGACAAAGTTAAGAACGAAGAGGTACTAAAATGGTAGGGGAAGAAAGAAATATGTGGAAAACGGTAAAAATAGGAGAGATAGGATGATAGGCCACATACTACGGCATGAGGGAATAGTGCGGAATATATTAGAAGCAGAGATAGGAAAAAAGAGAAAAAGAGGCAGACCTAGATAAGACTACTGCACACAGATAGTAAAAGATGTAGGCTGTAGAGGTTTCAGGGAGATGTGTAGGCTAGCCCAGAATAGAAATCAATGGAGGTACGCATACAACCAATCCCAAGATGGATAAACTAATGACGAAAAGATAACTGTGCTTAAACATGATGATTATTATAAGTAACTACAAGAATTGGTTGGGCAATATTCTCGAATAATGTTAAGTGTGTGAAAGGATTTACTGGAAAACGATTACTTCGGCAAATGTCTAAGTGTTGGGGGATCTTGGTAGCCACAGGTCGCTTAACCTCCTTTACTGAATCTCGGTAAAATAGGGTATAAAATTAGAAAACAATAGAAAGGGAACGAGCTGAATACACATGCTGTGTGAGAATCTCAGGGAACTATGTAGGCTAGATCAGAATATAAATAAGTGCAGGTACGTGTCCAACCAGTTTTGAGACGGAAAACCTAATGACGAAAAAATAAGCGCAGATGAATCTGATGATTAGTATAAACAACTAGTTGTTGGTTGCGAAATACCTGCAACTAATGTTGACTGTGCGAAAAGATAAATTGGAAAATATATTAAATCGCCAAATGGTTAAGTGTTGGGGGAACTTGGCAGCCACAGGCTGCGTACCTCCCTTCACAACCATTGAAGGTCGGAGAAATAGGGCATATAACTGTAAAACAATAGAAAGTGATCGAACTGCATCTAACAAGAAAGAACAGCGCCTATGAGGAAAGACAACAAACATAGAATAAGAAGAAAATTGTTGAAAGCATATGTTTGGAGCACAGCACAGTATGCCTATGAAATACGGGCAGTCTGAAACGCAGACAGAAAAACGCTAGCAGCCTTTTGAAATGCTATGCTTCAGATGTATGAGGACGATAGCATGGACAGACAAAGATAATAACAAATAAGTTACAGAAATAGTAGGGGAACAAGGATATCTGGGGAAAAAGAGAAATAGTAGGGCGGAATACGTTCTAAGGCATTTTTGGGGAATAGTATGTGATATATTACAAGCAGAGATAGGAAAAAAGAGGTAGATGTAGACCTAGATCAGACAGTTATAGATGCAAACTGTGTATATTTCAGGGAAATCTGTAGGTTAGTTCAGAATAGGGAACAATGATGGTACGCGTCTAACCAGTTCTAGGACTGAAGACCTAATGATGATGATGATGATGATTTATTCCTTTGTTTATTTCATTGATTTAATTTAATGAGGGTTTTGATTTATATGTTCTTATTTAGTTATTTCCCCGGATTAAGTTTTAGGTTTTCTATTTATTCCCGATTTCCGCGCGTATAAGGTTAGATAGTGATTGTAGTGATAGTTTCAGAGGTGCGAGGGTTTCGTGCATATGGACTTGTATAAATACTATGATAATTTTTTTAAAAATATTTTATATAGGTTTTTTTTTATTATTTTATATAGGTTTTTTTATTATTATTATTTAAATACAGGTTTTGGTTACGAAACCAGGTCAGATCTAAAATTTCCAATCCTCCCCCTCACTCCCTTTCGATTTACGCGCGGTTATCGCCGTCTAATCTTGCGACCCTTCCCGCGAACTCTTTAAAGGCTGTCCAGAATGCTTTCTGGTTAGCCACTTCCTCAACTTCCTCTAGGCTCTTTGGCCATGCTAGGCCTAGGATAGCTAATTTGCTATCAGCTAACCCTCGATTTGCCGCCTCAAACGGGCAGTCAAAGAGCACATGCTCTGCGCTTTCAGCGCCCTCGCCACATACGCAGCGCTCGTTGTCGGTTAAACCGAATCTTTGTAAATATGCTTTTAGGGCGCCATGCCCTGTTATCAGTTGCACCATTTTATGATCGGGTTGTACCTCGATATTACCTCTAACTTCTAAGCTCGGTTTGAATTTGTGGGTCAACCTGCCCGTGGCAGCGTTGTTCCACCTCTCTTCCCATTGTCCGATTGACTTTTCGCGCAGCTTTCTTTTAATTAGAAACTTCGGCATTGCCGGCTTTATCGCTCCGGCATAGACCGTCCTCAGCGATTCGCCCCTGAAACCCCAGTTTATTTTCGCCGACGCCATCATTTTATTTGATAATTCGCCGCCTTATTTTTTACGTATTGCACGTGCGCTTTCCAATTTAATTTATTGTCTACTTTGACACCCAGGTGCGTGATGGGGTGTTTGAACGAGATTTTCTCCCCTCCTAGCACTAGCCTAAGGGGTCGCTGTCCCGGTTTCGTCCCGAAATATAGTGCCTCCGATTTTGATGTATTAAATTTCAATTTTACCTCCCGAGACCATTCGTGCGATTTATTTAGCGCGATTCGTTTGGTTTTGTTCGCACGTCCATTAATAACCGCGATCTGATAATTAAAAGCATGTCATCCGCAAACCCAAAGATTGAGCATCCTACATGCAACTTGACCCTAAAAATGCTTTCATACAACAACTTCCAAAAAGTAGGACCAGAGCAGGACTCCTGCGGGCACCCCCTTTTCACCTCGCGCGACAAAACTTCACCCGGAATTTCCACCTGTGCCAGTCGCCCCGAAAAATAGCTCTTGACTAAAGACATCAAATTCCGCGGACAGCCTCTACGATCTAACTCGCAAACGATTAATGCCCACCTGAAATGTCCAAAGCAACAACAACACAGTAGCCTTTAGCATCTCTCGCCTGCTTAATTGCCCCGACAACGAATTCTAGTGCGTCGATAATCGACTTTCCCTCCATAAAACCGAACAGTCGGTTATTAAAACCGCCGCTGTCTCGCACTAAGTACTCAAATCGCGTAGTCATAACGCGATCCAAAACTTTCCCCAGCACCGGCAGCAAGCTAATCGGACGATAGCTGCCCAGGTCTGCGCATCCGTCTTTTTAGGTTTGGGTATAAATTTTACGTTCTGGACTTTCCAGCAACGCGGAAATAACACCCCCCCCCTCTAAACAAAGATTCAACAATCTGAAGTGATTTCATCATGCCCCGGTGCCTTCTTAGGGTACATCCTCTTAAGAGCTCTTACGACCTCGTGAACTAAGATTGCCTTATCGGCTCCTGTTGCTTGCGCCTCTGTAGCTTACCGACGTACTTAATCGTGCAACACATCATCCTCTTCGGGATTATCTGATGGGAAAAATTTCTTTAATAAATACTCCGCCGTGGTTTTAAAACCTTCCGTATTTTCGCCATTTATTTTCTTTATGTTACCGAGCGCGATTTACTGTAGTTTACCCCTTATTACGCGGTATGCGGTACCCCAGGGTTTCTGTTCGGAATTTTGCATGCAGAATTCTTTAAATTTATTGTTCGCGTTTCTTCTATTAATATTTTATATTAGCGGTTACTTTGATTATATTCGAGTCTCCGTTGTTCTTTTATTTCTACCGAGACGCGTTGATAGCGGCACATTAGGTTACGCGTTTCTGCCCGCTTGGTGGTTAGTTCCCGAGTCCACCAGGGCACGCTGTCTTTAAATATTTTCTTTCGGGGCACGGTGTACGACGACGCGTCTACTACCGCGTCGTTTAATTTTACCGCGAGTGTTTCTATTTCGTCTGCCTTTCGGCAGTTTAATAGCTCGTTTTCGAGCACAGGAATGCTTTCGACAAATTGTTTTTAAACCGTTTTCAATTTGCTTTTTTATTACAGAACCGCGGATAGTTGGTTAGTTGCTCGTTTGTGTTTCTCCCGTCATCGATATCCCATGTAATTAATTTATGGTCAGAGAGCGTTTGTTACATGCTGAAAATCGGCTATGTAAACATTTCTAATTTTAGTTTTAAATATGTGACTAAAATCGCGCCAACAATTTAAAAAATAGACTTGTGCGTGCATTTCCGTCAGTTTAGACAGTTGCGTCGGCGCCAGAGAATGCGCAGACGTGAAGTGCGGAAGGAAGTGCGTGTTTTTTCGGACACGAGGGACTAGTCAGCGAGACGTCGAACACTGAGTTTATCTATGTCTTTTTTTTTGTCTTCTCTTTTAGGTAATGTAGGTTTCCTTTTATCTCTACCTGATATCGTTGCCTTGACCTTATTATTGTAGTATTTTGTGGCATATTTGTTTTGTTTGACGTTCTGTCGCCATTTTGGTTGCAGAATATATTTGGGAAGGAAGAGTAGAATTGTGAAGAGTGTAATCATAATATAAATCAGTTAGGGAATGATAGG
Organism: Platerodrilus igneus; assembly: GCA_036346225.1. Classification (NCBI taxonomy): domain Eukaryota; kingdom Metazoa; phylum Arthropoda; class Insecta; order Coleoptera; family Lycidae; genus Platerodrilus; species Platerodrilus igneus. Next base: position 8,056 of record JARFIW010000324.1, on the reverse strand, counting down.
GAAAGCTAGGGATGGATTTAAATTAGTTAGCTAGATTTGGATAGTTTTAAGACGACCCTTCAGGTCGCACTGGTAAGCAGAGCCGGCGTCTGCTATCCGGTATTACGGATTTTTTTTCTCTCATTTTTGCTTGTGTCTTGTTGATCGGGTACACTCCAAAGTCGGCGCTAGGGATACCATTGTTTGAGCCCTGTTTTTAGTTTTTGTTTCGGTTTGTCAGATTTTTAGGTTTGTTAGATCGTTAGAGTTTGTTAGGTTTGTTAGATTGTTGTTTAGATTTTTATTTAGGGTGGATTAATTGTGAAGTTGGGATTAATAAGAAGCACGATTATTTTCGCGTTTAAACCCAATGTAGTACCTCCGGGTAGAGCATTGGGGACGTGGCCGCAAGTAAAGCGGCCCTTATTCAAATTATAATGCCTTGACCTCATTCCTATCGTACCGCTACAAACAAGAAGAGGGAAGACAAATCAATTTGGTTTCGACGAGGGCGAAGATAGACCCACGCCCAATCAACGCCGAGATCCTGTCGCCAGAACAGCTGCCATGTTGTGAAGAACTCCACATTTTACGTGAGTACATTTTATCTTTTTCTTTTGTATGTGATACAAATTTGAGACGCAATAATGACGTAATACCTTGTTGCGCAACATTTTGTACGTGTTTATTATGTTGCCAACTGTCGTAGTGGCTCTTATCAATTACGCGCGGGACTTTAACAGTATATCTTAGACTAGAATAGACGTAGAGTATAACACGTTATCTCGTCCAACCTAAGTTTCCAATAATAAATTATTTCTAGCATCTCGTGCGAGGCTGCAGTAATATCTATAAAACTGTTGCCTCTATGCCCCTCAAACGTAGGTAACTCATTAGTGTTTATCACACTAAGATCCCATTCCGTAAAAATATCAGCAACCTGCGAGCCCATATCGTCTTAGATACGGCTGCCCTATAATGGCGACTTAGCATTAAAGTCTCCTCCAATTATTAGTTTTTTATTCCTTCCAATTTTGCGAAAAATGTCTTCGATTTGGTGTCTTGTGGCGAAGTTACTTCGCCACAAGACACCTGTTGGCTTTGAATGGGCTAGTGAGTCTGCTAGTTCAGGAGTAACTCTTCTCTTTACACTTTAACTTGTCTGCTTAATATTATCATTCTTATTTTTATTTTATTTTATTACTTATTTTTTTACTTGTCCTGATAAAGCCCCTTACAAAAGTGGGCAAAACGTCGACCTTAATGTATACAATGATACGGTCCCAACCCGGAACCATAAATATTTATAATGACTCTGGCCGTGAAAGCCTTCGACAATATCACCTTCCTGTCGTCTACGGTGATGGTCGCCGAAGTGGCAGGGACCCGCTTATGTATAAAGCCGTGCGCCTTCCTCGCACGGAACATCAAGAGATCCAGCTTGTCTAGGTCGCTTGCAGCAACGCTTCCGTTGCTGACGGACTGCGACTTCGACTTCTCTTTCCTAACCACAACCTCATTATCTCCTACGTTATCGACCGCCCCAGCCTCCGACTGCTCAGCCCTGACTGACTCCGACCCCTCTTCTTCTTCGGCAACGGCTCCTCGTCTCGATTGACAACCATGCTAAAAAATCAGATAACAAAACAACAAAGACAAACAAAACCCAGATCAAAATGCCCTAACGACGCTAAATAAACTCGAAGCTAAGATGTACAGCTAAACGGCAAAACGACAACAAGTACAGAACAAAAACGCTGCTCCAATAAAAGACCTAGATTTCAAATGACCTTTAAACTTCTCTGTACTTATTTTTGTATTCAAATTTTAAAAACCACCAAATGAAATTTCAAATTTATCAGAAATAAAATAAACACTATCGTCAAGATAACAACGAGAACAAAATAAGATAGCAAGCCCAATAACTATTGGCAATTAAAAATCTACTATAACAAAACTGTATTTATTTATTTAAAATTCAAACTAACTAATTACCTCAAAAACAAATTTATAAAATACCGGACTTTAAATTTAGAAACAAGCTAATTAAAACACGAGTTGTTTGAATGCGGTACCGGAAGCACTTACCGCTTGTTGACTCGGTGTTTACTCGACCTTCAAGTGTTACACCACTAATTACACCCAAAGATGGACTTTAAGGAAGCTTAAAGTACACAGGTACTTAAAAAATGAAATATTTATATTCAAATTATTTCAAAATTTACGGTTTTTAGTTATTTGTTTAATTCAAAAAGGGCCTAGATTTTGGTTTTTAAATTGTTATTTTATTACACGCACGTTATATAATTTTCCCGAATTTATTTGCTGGTTTTACGCTGTTTTAGCCCGTTATACTCGGTTTTTTAAATAAATTAATCAAAAGCCTTTTTAAATTATTTTGAATTTATTTATGGTTATTTATTTAGTAGATTTTTAATTTATTATCCCAAAATTTAAGTTGGTTTATTTTAAAACGCGGATTTTAGTTAAATTTTAAGAAAAAACACGGTTTATTTATTTGGTTTAAATTTTTGTTTTTATTTACTGTCCTATTTATTAAAATTAACGTCACACAATAATAAAAGTATAATACAATAAATATAAAAGCTTAAAATATAATAATAAATCCTACATAAAAACTACATGTAGTCTTTTAGTTAGGAGCTCTGCAAAACACGTACGCTCACTTCAAGCGCTAATTAGAAAGTCAAAACAACTAATTGAAACAGCAGTTATTGTAGACAAAACTATTTATTGTTTTTTTTTGTTCTATACCTCCCCCGTGAACTATGGAACCCCTTGGCGAGGTTGAGAGGCTTGCGTGTCTCAGAAAAACAGATATCCGAGCCGAAGGTTCGGCGATATCGGAAGATATCAGACTACCAATGGTTACGGACAGGGATGCAACGGTCCTTTTAGTACTTAGAAGAGTAACAGTCTGGATAGTTGACTGACTTGGCTTTATAATATCACCCAACAGGCTTAGCCTTAGTATTGATGAACGAAACTACAATCGTTACTTTACCCCGACGACGTGCAGCTTTATCTGTATGCTTTGATGGTGAGTTTTTGTTACAGGCGGAAAAGCTACTAAGTAAATATTTTTCATTAAAATTATAAAATGGGGGCAACCTGTAAAACAAAAATTAAAGGGGGTTCACCGGCATTAGCTAGCGGAAGGTCGTGGATCATTTAGAGGGTTACAATTTTGCAGAAAGGGCTAAATTAATATATATTATACAACAAAAAAAAATGGCACTTACCTTTCATAAATATTTCACTATCGTGATACTAAGTGCAATATCTTATCTGTGATGCTGGAGAACGCCACCAGCGAACTTCTCTGACTACGGTTCTTTCTACCTTTTGACAACGGACAACCCTATTGGAATCTCCGTCTTTTGACTAAAACCTTAAGTTATATATTAATTCCTTTTCTAAACCATTATTGAACGTCATATTTCTGTTATCCAATGATTATTAACAGAACCTCCCAAAAACAAAATTTTAGAAACCAAATCCAGACTCTTTCAAAATGAGGGTCAGGGATAGCAATTATTTATCTAATGGTATAACTATTTTGTATATCCTTGAATTTTAATACTGAAATTGTTGACCATATCTATTGGCGACAGTTGTCTGCCATTCACAAAAGACCGGATAGCCGAAATGGATTTTAATACAATGGATGTCTCCAGACTACTTAAAATTACTTGCAATCTTTGAACAAATCAAATTGGAAAATAGTTTGGCTATTTGTAATGTTTCGTTTTCTGTAACCCGCTGTCAATCACGAAAATATTAAGAAGATTAAGTTTTACAACTGAAAATTGCTTTTCTTTGTATACGTTAAAAGGTACTATTCCATTTAAATTTATCAGATTCGTCAATCTATAACCGACATATGTTTTAAAAGGGTTATTGTATTCGGTTTGCAAGGTTGGAGCTTTAAATTATGATGACAGTCGCTGGAATTTATAATATTTAAGGGCAAAGCTATTTCTATACCTGGTCTTTATTATAAGGGATGCTTACTAAAATATAAGGGTAATTTATTAAGGAATTCTGCCTATAAGTTATACAAGTTGATGAAATTTAATTATTTAATCTGATAAAACGTTAACATTTTAAAATAATGTTACATTTTTTCTTGTAGTGGTAAAAGATTTTATATCCGCTGTGTGGAAGTCTTCCTTTCCGAATCAAGGACATACCCGCTAAAAATTCACTTTGGTGTCGGAATCGCAATCCCTTATCAAACGCGTACCTAGAATAGCTCCTTCACCACCGTATAATTTAAGTAAGGACCGCTACACTTGCGGTCACGTCCCCATTTCTCCACCCAAAGGTATTACATTGGGTTTGAACGCGAATAATTACAAGCTTCCTATAAATCTGACTCAAAATTAATTAATCTTTAAATATAATTTATAAACTAAAACTAAAGTTAGGGTTTCAGTACCCATCGCGTTTACTTTAGAGTGTCTAATCAACTTGACACTAGCAAAAAAGTAAAGGGGGAGGAGATCCGTAATACCGGATAGCAACCACCGGCTCTGCTTAACGATGCGACCTGAAGGATCGACTTAAAATTATCGAAATCTAGCTAAAGTAGTGTAGCGAGCTACCGCTAACGCGTTTCACCAATTTATAACAAGTAATAACAAAAGTCTGTATTACTCACTATTCACAAGCTTTATTAACAGTGAATGCCTTATTTATAGATGTTTCCAGTCCAATTAACAATGAAGCACTATCACACTAATGCTATTTACAAGCACTAATATCTTCTTAAACTAAATTCTTAACCATAAAGAGTTCTTAACAACATTAAACACTACTATAATTTATTTATTACACTTTTGTCTATTTATGTACAAGTTGGCGGTAACAATATACACGTTCACATAACACAAATTTATTTATTCAAAACGTAATGACCAACTAACTATACGCGTGGTGATTTATATAGACCAACTTCTACATCACCAATCCTATATTTAAATAGTTGACTCATTCTGGTGTTTGCTGGAAGGTTCGAGATTTCTGTAGAATATACTTCGGTTATGCAGCTTGCGTGTTTGAAGGGTTGCCTAATAGTTCGTAACACTGCCCCCTCATTAAAACCGTTACGTCCCATAACTGTAAAAACATTTTGACGCCAATTTGATGACTGATGACGATATCGGCAGCTATCTCCTCTGGTGCATCCACCACGTCGTTGGAAATAACAGTCAACACTCTTTTCTTGGTCTTGGTAGACAATCGGTTGATAGCAACAAACATGTGCCTGGATGTTGGTTCGTTACTTCTATCATATTTCAGACTATTCTCCAATCTAAACGATCCCATCCACAGTCGAGCTTGGGCACCACTAGTCTCGTTACTCCATTTTCTATCATCTGAGCCTTAAGATCCAGCAAAGCCTCCCATAGATCTTGCTGTTTTCAACAACAGCGCCAAATCTTGCCTTAGCGGAACCACCATATGCCACCAAGAAACTCTCAAAATCCACATTTGGCTCAGATTAATAACTCTTCGAACACCATTTTCATTACTCGCGTCTTCCTGGTTGTTGCTAGCATAAGATGTTAAACGGTCAAAGTGTACCATTTTCGGTTTACCACGAGAAGATCTTCTGATCCGGTACACTACATCATTATTTCTGTTTAACACTTGGCACGGGCCTTCCCATTGTCTTTGTAATTTTGGCGACAATCCACGCTTTCTTTGTGGATTGTACAACCACACTAAATCTCCAGGTTGGCAACCACCTGTGCTCTCGTGTTATATTGCAATTTCATTCGATCGCTTTCCGCCTGGATATTCTTTAAGGTCGTTTTCACGAAACTTACTAACGTAATCTTCACCTGTGACCTCTTTACCAGGTTCACTGCACCTTCTCCCTGCACTCCATCGATTGATGACCGTATTCGTGGCACTGGTAGCACAGCGCCACGGAGGAGTGGTCCTGGACTCATACTCTTCGCCACCTGAGATTAATAACATCGACTAATATGCGCTCTCGAAGTTTGGAGTCACTTCTCAAACGACATTGGCGAAGGGATCCCTAGGACCCTTTGTGCCAAACCTAAACTTCTTTCTCGGTGGTCTTCTAGCTTCAAATCGCCAAAACGGGGATTCTGACTCGCGATCGACCGAACAAGCACTTCTTTATTCATCACCGTTTCCACCACCGGGAGAACAATCCGTAGATGTCTCTTCGCTATGAGCTCCTTGCAGTTCCTTTCGACTTTGGACTGCAGCTTCCTCGCATCCTCTCGATCAGCACACTTGACGACAAAACTACCTATGCGAGTCCTTCGAACTCTGACCACCACAAACTCATCACGAGCGCGATCGACCTTCAAAATCGGCATGACGTCCTCCTCTCCTAGTTTGGCATTGACCGAACAGCAAACGTCGACGTAGCACCGGTAGCTATTGCAGCGTACTATGTCTTGCACGCTCGCTGGTTCTTGGCATCTTGTTGACCTGAAACGGCCCTGTCATCCGCTGGACTTCCTGTTATAACGCTTTCCCTCCCAGCATCCCCCGCGTTGATTTGCAACGTCCCGTAACTCGTTGGCGACGTTTTGAAAGTTTTCGGTGCCTTCTTATGAATGACGGTATGCGTTTTTCTCGCCTTAAATACCAAAAATGTTCAACTCATCGAAGCCGCCAGCAGCAACGCTTCCGACATATCAACTTCTTCCTTAGTCTACAACATCACGTTCCTCAGCATCACCTTCAGTCTTCCCGATAGCGCCCTCAGCTTCCGACTTAACTGACTTCGTCCTGTCGCCCCTCTTTCTCTTTGGCAACAGTTCGTCTAGGTGGACCATCATGATGATAAAAAAGGACCAAAGGAGCAATAGAAACCCTGCTCTAAGAACGATTTGACCTTCGCGACTCTTAAACGACGCAAGGTAAAATAAACCACCAACGTCACAAATAACGGCGATGACAAAAAATAAAATCGCTGGCTCAATAAAAATACCTCGATTACTTACAAAATAAACCCTAAACAACGCTGTATTTGTTTATTTGTTTTAATTTCAAACCTCCAATTCAAATTTTTAATTTAAACAAGCGAATCCACTTCAAGAAATCAAATTTATAAAATCCTCGACTCTGGTTGGTCCGTTCAAATTTAACTATTCAAAGGAACGAGCAGAACGCGTTAATGGAATGCGTCACTAGAAACCCACTAATTACTTGATTACTCGGTGACTGGTACAAGGTTGTACTGTTACACCACTAATTATACCTAAAATTCGGTTTAAGGAATGTTTAAGTCCACACGAAATAAAATTTAAAATATTTTATTTAATTTTAATGCAAAAATTGCAGTTTTTACGCTATCTATTTTATTCAAAAAACACCTAGGTTTTGGTTTTACGGTTGTAATTTTATTATACGTAAACTACAAAAAATTTACAGACCTATTTGCTAGTTTTACGCGGTTTATGACTCGAATTACGCGATTTTTGCTATAAAAACTAGAAATTTATTACAAACGCCTTTTAACTTGTATTTGAAATTGTTTTTTGAATGCTAATTTATGGGTTTTGATTTATTAAGTCGGTTTTAAACGTGGCTTCTAGTTAAAATTAACAGCAAAACGCACTTTATGTATTATTTAACCGATTAAAATTTTTGTTTTTTGAGTTTATTTTACTGCCCCGGGTTCGAAAAATTAATGCTTTAGGTTACAATTAAATCACAAAATTATAAACAATACGCCAAAGCAAAAATAGATAAAAAAGCTATATAAAATTGTACTTGTAACGGTGAAGCCCGTAGTTTGCAAAACACGTCCGCTCAGTTCATATGCTAACGAAGAAGTCAAACAGACAGACATCTGCATGTGCTATGCTAGTACGCAAAATAGGTCTTCCTTGTGATCTTTAGTTTGGGTGTAAACCCAGAGATGAAATCATGGGTGAGAACTACGTCGAGACGCTAAAGCGCAAAATGCACGACATCGATGGCGATGTTAGGAAAGTAATCAGATTGCAAGCGATTGGATGAAGGCCAGATATGACTTTAAGATACAGGTGTCTAGTTTTCAAGT